>CP099839.1:3317114-3512114 GCA_030062745.1 Capitulum mitella | reverse complement strand
CTTGTGGCCGCTCTTTTTGGGGTACTCGCGGGTTAATAGCAACAAATCGTGTGAAATATCTGGGACGAGCGAGCAGAGCAGGTTGCAAAACAAACATTAAACTTGAACACTTGTTTCGAGATCAGCTTCTTACTGGACGATTGCAAGGCAGTCTTCCAACATCATATCCGTCAAGGGCAACGAAGGGCAACAAGACACAAAACCATCACGAACACCTGTACACTTGAGTGACCAAAAACAGATGGCATGCCTATAGCGGACACGTCTGCATTAAAGCCCACTGTTTCCCATAATCGTTGTAAAATTTTCTGCGGTAATATTTTGACCGAGCGCATTGGCGATTTCTAAAACCTCCACGGTTTTTCGAGCGTTGAAGTCTCCATTCGCTTTGCTTTGTTATTGGTGATTTCTCAAGCTAGGTGACACGATTCCTGACTGTCGTCTGTGTCACTGCAAGTGAAGGTGGAAGACGGGGCAGTATGGCACGTGTGTGGTGGGGGGTTGAGGGATAGGGTGTATGGTGTTTTGACGTAAAGGCGAATGATCAAATAAACACAGTTAAATAAATCAGCAACTATGAGATCAGATAGCCTGGAACGGCTTCACTCGATTACTCCTTCCCGATCTTAGTAAGTTGGAAGATCTAGTTGTTTAGGTTACGTTTGATTTCTTTAAGACGTCGCGTTTTTTCCATTTGGACTTTTGTCACCGTACTGTGCATGTCCTGAGTTCCCTTGAAAATCGGGTCCTCATGTGTGGTCCCTCTCTTCCTTGACGGAATCCTAACTACAACCTTTTTGTCCAATGCATTCCCGTGTCGACGCATGTGTGCCGACCTTCCTATGTTGGCTTTCCTTTCCGGCTTTCAGGCCATGGCAGCACCTGATTCAGGCACCCGTAACTAGACCGTCATGCCATTCCAGACTGCTCAACCGGCAGACCTTCCCCGCACACAGCTACCATGGAGAAGCGATGTTCTCGATGCTATTGGAAGAGCCAACAGGATGCCACTACCGCGGGGGAAGCCACTGACCGTGAGAAACACCGCTGAAACTATATTAGGTGATATTCTGAAGGTGTGACAGCTCCAGTGTTGTACAGTGGTACCCTGAGCATGGCAGTACGGGAGATGTGAAAATGGACCTGGAAAATGGCGTGTGTGTGATCGAGCAGATGAACGTCCGGACACTTCTGAAAATAGGGGTCATTTACAACGGAGCAGAGAAGCTGAGAAAAGTTCGGACAGGACACCGGTCCAAACAGGACCCCTTCGATATCCCCACGCGCCCGTGTGACCTTGGCGACAAAGCGCGCGGCTCCTGTCCAGCAATAACGGATTCCTTCAAAGGATGTGGCCTTCATGAAAAACCAAAGGACAGGTAGAAGACTGCACATTGATTGCTCTGAGAACAGGCAAGTAACCAGCTGGAGCAACAGAGGGAGAAAAGCACAGCAATTAAAACAGTTTCTCAGCACCGCGGGAAAAGGAAAAAAAAAAAAACATGTAGAAAAAACACTGCCAAGGATATCGCGGAGGAAGACACGTGACCCCGACTCCAGTTTCGAAGCAAACTGACTTTTTTAACAGAAATGGGCTCTGCAAGATTGCGAGATCAGCTCGTCCAAACAAAACCGTTTGGAGGTATCGAATTTCGCCTCGATGTGCGATCGATACGGCATCTGAAACCGAGCTGGAGCAGCTGTTTACAACGCAGCCCCGGTAGACAGCGGGATCATAAAGAAACGAGAATGTGCCGATTTGATGGACATGAATAAGCTCTACTGATAAGGAATAAAATGGGTGAAACTTAGGGCACAGAAGGCGTCTGAGACAACCACGGCAAGGGGTTTCAGAGAAGTCTGCCATGACGGCGGGGAGGATAAAACTAGTGATGCCGTAGGGTAAAACTGTTACACCGAAACAACCGCAGGAGATGGTGGTGGAAGAACCCGGAGGCCATTATGTTGACGACGTAGCACCATCACGCGGCGGCTCAGCTGACGCAGCCGGAGATCCTGGACATTAGTCGTGAAAACGACTGTGAGCCGGTGGGAGTGGACAGCGACTGCACCGCGGCGAACAGCAGCCATAAAAGCGGAGTGGACCGTCGTCTGGAGTCGGCGCTGGGGAGGCCATTTCAACATGCAATCTACCGAATCCGCACCAACGGACTGACATTGCGGCACTTGTTCCCAAGCACCGGAGGCGACACTGGACGGGCAAGTAGCTTTAAAGAACCCCTTGGGAGGCAGATCCGAGAAAACTTGGCCCATCGAGCAGAGGAACAGTATGAGGCAGTCAATGGAAACGTTCCAGAGTTGTCAGCCGAAGTTGTCAGGGAACTGAGCGCGGACCAAAAATATCTGTGCCGCTCTAGATTTCATATCACTCTAGTCAGTCACGACATTTCACCTAAGCCGACGTGTTACTTACATTTGCCGAAGTAACGATGAAAGGTGCCATTAGACTTGAAAGGCTTCAAGGAAATCTGTGCTTTTTATCCAGTGTCCTAAACTGTGAAACGTTACATTCTATGGCTTTCCGAGACAAAACTTTTGCCATTTTCGCCAACTGCGGCTCATTGACTCGTCCTGGGAGGCCACCGATGGACCCAAAATCTTAAAACCGGATGCCATTAGCTGACTCTCATGGCAGGCAAGACGCTTGTTTTTGTTTTGCGGCTATAAGTATTTGTTTCGCGACTTCGTTAGGAACGAAACCGCGGGGGCCTGCCTCCCTTGCCTGATGTTAGTAAACAAACCTTCGACCTACGAGGGTTGATAAGATGAGTTGCACCCATTCTTAAGATTATGTAAAAAATTAACCCTCATTTCCGGCCGAAAAAGTCAAATGTTTTAAGCCTTTTCTCTATACGCAGTAAATTCATTTTCTGACCCCCGTTTGAGTCACCATACTGTACGCAATCCAGTCAACAAATGGCGCCTGGGACGTGTATCAAAAATGCTGGCGTCAAGAAGTCGACCTCACCAGCCTTAGCACGGGTCGCACAAAGCTCACACATCGAAAACAAGTGTTGCCAAATACCACAAGGCAACTTGTGCAACACACAATCTGGCATTAGCAGCCTCCTGCTAGAGCGTAGCGACTCTGGCACATAAAGACGACCCATCAGGGCCTGCTGCCGACAAGAGGGGGTCCCTTTTGAGTCTGTTATTAAGGTAACTGAATGACAGACATAGCAGAACTCGAGCACAGCACCAGCACTACCACAGCAACTTCTTCCATCTGTTCCACCCATCCTCATCCGCAGCACACTGCGTGATCGGGTGAACGTTCAGCCAGCGCGTAGCCCGCACGATAAAGATCCCGCGGTGTTTTGCGTGAGTAGGTGACGTGCCGGCACCTTGGCTAAAAAGTGCCGTGAACCTTAAAACGCAGCCATTTCAAGGGGGCTTAAGTAACAGCCATTGCAGCAGTTGAGACAACCTCTTCGCCTTCCCCTATGCGTTTTGCCTCCGCTTAAATGTGACCTCTGCAGTCGTTGCTCTTCCTCGCGGCCTCTAAATTTACTCTACACACTTGCAAACTCAAATTCAACTAATTACGTCTGGTCAATGCTCTTTCTCACTGTAACGTTGAATGACACACTTGCCCTGTTTCGAAACTCATCTCACGCACTACAGCAGCGCAACTCAGACTTCAAGGGCGACGCATAATGGCCAGTGGGTCGCCGCACGCTTTAAAAGCCATTAAGTACGTGGAACCACTCGGACTTGCTGTTTGGTTTCTGTGACGGAGTGGATGCTCTCGAATGATGATGGCCGTTCTCACGAAGTTTTCGACCGATGGCAGCTGTGGTGTCGCTACAAACTGGCTCTATATTTGCATTTCATCGGTCGGAATTTCGTAGTTGGTATCACGTTATAGGTTGCCACGCCGTCGAGCCATTATATTGACAGCAAAGTCGGGAGTGCGGATATCTGCCAAGTCGTACACCGTCAGAGGACATAAAAGAATAAAGCTGTCGATAACAGGCAGAAAACTTTCATCGAAAGCAGCTTGCTCCCCCAGCGTTTTCTTGCGTGAAAAACGATGCTCGTCAAAATGACGCCTGCCGCGAAGAAGCCGCTGCACGCCGGTTCACTGGACAAATCCATTCGGCTGACAAAATCTGGATGGTGTGTTTTCTCCCAACAGGAATCTCGCAGCCGAGATTTTCTCGAGGCAGCATTCCTTCAGTTGCGACATACCCAGTCCCATGCGAACAGGTTCCCGCTATTTCCCTCTGTTCGTCGGTGCATGTGCAGCCACAGAGATATAAAGTTACACTACTTCCAGGAATACAATGCAGAGGCCATCGACACCATGATCGATATCCATATCGATATCCATCGATATCCAACGTAAGGCTGAACAAGACTGAGTACCGCAAAACTTATGACGCTTGCCTCAAATTTTCAGTGAGAACGTAGAAAGGTTCCAAACTCCCCAAATTCAAGAATGGTCGCAGCAGTTCTCGGGAAACGGGAAAAAAACGAAAAACCTCCGAAGGTCGCACTCCTGCCCGTACCTGCGAGGTTTAAGGCAGCACTAGTGGAGGCCAACTCGTAGTGTCCACTGATATCGGCAGACAGAAATTTTATTCATGGGTACCTGATTGGCTGTTCACATTGCGACAATGACTGTCATTGTGCACTGGATTACATAGGTCAGAGAGTACGCTCAGCTGTCCGATTTGGTGAGGAGTACTGGATATATATAGTCCTGATATATATAGTACTGGATATATATATAGTATAGTCCAACGGGACGGACCTGAAGGAAGTACGATGAAATACCCAGAAATACAGAATATGAGGTGCTGAACAAAGCGTTTTGTTCCCTTTCCTCCTTGACCTCTGCCATTGGTCTGTACGACGAATCTGTTCGTCGGACTTCCACTTTACCGTTGTGAAAACCGCCGTCGTGGTCGGCATTTACACTGGACGGGCCCAGCTACCACTGACATCGAATTTCGAACAGTTTAACCCGTTCGGCACGACATGCACCGATACGAGGGAAGTTCGGGGCGGGAGGGGTGAGCTGATGAGATCGCGATTGCCGGCAGTCCTTCGTCTCCTGAACTCGCCAAGTTCGGACAGCTGGGGTTGCGGGCTGATAAGACCGAGAACCACACCACTAGCGACGTCACCCCGACGGGTGAAAGCCATGCCGTATTGGCGAAGTTTGTCGACGGCTTCCAGCAATGGGACTGAGCTTGTTCCGGCAGCGGCCGTATTGAAGCGAGTCACCCGCCAGCAGACAGTGGATAAGACGAGAACTTCAAACGCACAGGAAATTACTTGGGATGAAAAGGCACGAGAACACTCCGGCTTCACTATATCAGGCACTGACAGAAATGATCCTAGCCCACACTGATTTTCACAAGTCATATATTTCGTCGCCCGCCTAAGGCCATGGAAGAGCGACCTGACCGCTTTGGCGATCACAGATATGACAAGTCCCAATGGCGAGTTCGCAGAAAAGTTAGAGACAATGCAGGCGATGACGACTCGCAGTGAGCCGGATTGCTCGTTATGCTAGTCACGCTCGTCTGTCGGGCTTTGCGGAGGCTGGTGTCGCTTCTCGAGACAGCGGACAAGGCTGGCGAGCCTGCCGCGTTTCGCCCGGCCCGGGGAACCCACGTCCGGCGCACGGCACCGCCTTTCCAAATCCGCGCCGCATTCTCCGCACCCTCATCTTACATCGCCCGGAACAGACCAGGCGCGGCCCACACGGCCAGATCATCGCCCGACCTTTCGCCGTCCAAACTGAGATCAGCACCACATCCCACCCGCAGGCAGAGAGATCAGCGCCCCATCGCACCGACAGACACCCGACCGCCGCCGGCCGCCTCACGCGAAGCCCTCACCCGCGGCCAGCCACTCGGCCGCGGCAGGCCGACGGCTGGCGGACGTCAGCCCGTGACGGCGCGGGCGCACGAGGCCGCGGCGTCGCGCGTCAGTCGCCGAACACGGTGAAGTACGTGTACTTGATCCGAGAGACGTGCGTGCAGAGCGCCATGGCGTCCTCGCGGCTCATGTGCAGCACGTCCGTCAGCGTCGAGCAGGTCAGCAACATGAACGACACGCCGTCCATCTCCTGTCGACACGAGCCGCTCTCCGTCACGTCGGCAGCGACGTCACGCGTCTGGCCGACGCTTGCCGACGGGCGACTTTGAGACGATTCACTCGGGGAGAAAAATTACCGAAACAGCGCATCAGTGACGCCAAAGTGGCTCGAAGCGGTGCAAGTTTCACAACGCCTTGCAGCAGCACACAGTGGGGTGGGATTAAGTGCCGTGAAAGCCACGACACTCAATCGATACACCTCTGACGATTCATCTGGCACATAACCACATTTCATCGCCACAGAGGACGGCCTCATTCCCACAGACTCCGCTATCGAATCATGCACGGCTGCTCTTTACCCACAGAAGCATATGCCCGCGTAAGTGAACACGCCAGGCAGGAGTCACGCAATTACCGTCAATCAGCATGCGCTGCCTGACCTGCTGGAGCAGCTTGTCCACCAGGTGGGCGCACTCGGTGTTGCTCAGGTAGCGGCCGAGGTCGGCCGCGTCCCAGAGGCGCGGGCTTTTCTCCAGCGAGACCTGGTAGAGAGCCGGCGTGGCGGGCGCGGTCGCCGGACGCGCCGCCGACGCCTCCTGCAGCCACTTCGGCGGCCTGGCGAACAGGCAGCGGACGCCGGTCAGCGCCGAGCGCAGGCGAAAGCCGCGGCACCGAGTCGACACCACCGGACGGAAAACGAACGCTGCTCAGCGCCGAACACCGACCACGCCCGCGGCGCACAGTCGACACCACCGCACACACCTGGGACAGTTTATATATACCACCTGGCATCCGCTGTTGGTGACTGCTAATAGACTGCCTCCGAAATAATTCCCTCCAAGTACTACTGCACTTCCTTTCCATTTATTTTAGCTTCCTACGTCCTCGCCTGGGTCCCGTCATCGAAAACAATTACCAACGCATGAAAGCACAAAACAATGCTTTTTTGTTGTCACATTTCTTTTGAAAGTGACAAAACTAGGCTTTTGGATAATGGTACCTTTGGGTAAGCAAAAATGAGACGAGTGCTTAACTGACCGAAAGACATGAAAACGCACGCTGAACTGACCCGAAGACATGCGAACCTTGCAAAGCACATTGACGGATTCCCTGAGACACACGATCACGTTTCGAAACTACATTAAAAAGCAACGAGACCCTAGTTCGGGCGGGTGGGACATTCTCCGCACGGCAGTGGCCGACGGTGGCGACACCTGTCGTCGTCCCCGCCTGGTCTTTCGTCGGAGGCCGACGCCTAAACTCCGTCGCGATGGACGTCCCGCATCCCGTGGGCGGACGTCGACCGCCGGCCGCGGACGTAACTGGGCGGCGGCGCCGGCCGGCGGCAGGCCGTCCGATCCATCACGGCCCGCGCCCGGCGACAGCTCATCCGCCGCAGCTGGCCGGCCATCGCGCGCCTCGCGGCTGGCCCGGCGCGACAACACTCAACAGGCTAATTAAAAACGCCCGGCTTTTGCGAAGGAACCGCCGGCTCGGCCGCGAACACTTCTGCGCAGACGGAGCTTCTGCGGAAACTGATCAGCCTTGGCCAATCGGCTGCGACGTCAAGTGTCATTAGCAGGTCGGTCGTGTCGTCATCAAGTGAATATTGATGGGAAGATACAGAGGTAGAAGACGGAGCTCCCGCTTTGAGTTTTAGGTGTAGCTTTAGGCGAAGGCATGGGTTAGCCGTATGCGTGACTGCTTTCCCGTAAGCGCCGTGAGCAGTTTGCCGTAGACGTTGTTAGTTAAGGTTAGAGATGCTTTCCTCTTTTAAGTCTCGTCAACTCGAATGGACCGTTATGGGGCAGAGACCCATTACTTGATTCACCGGAATGATGCGCATCTGTGCTCCGAGCACATCTGGGTTTGAGTCCGAAACAATGACTCTGATTCCTGGCCTGATTCCGGATGTCTTGAGTCCGAGTCTGGAGTCCGATTCAGCGTCACTCTGATCTGTTGATTCCGAGTCAGAGTTCCAGTCGTGCCTGAAAATCCAAGTTGATTCCAGCTTCGAGTTATGTATTTTACGTCAGTGCACGGTATTTCGACAATTTCCATGGTGCACTGGGGGGGGGGACAATAACCCCCCCGGCGATTGGCCACTAATTGAGCTAGAGCCGCGAAACAAAAACAGAAGCGTTGTTTGTCATGTCAGGAACCCAGTGATGTCCATTTTTAAGGCTGTATGTTAACCGGTGAACTCCCAAGTCAGATCAACGAACCACAATTGGTGGAAACCGCAAAGCCTTTTGCTTAGAGGGCCACAGAACAAAAAACTTTACTGTTAGAGGAACTGGAAAAAAACACAGGACTCACTGACCCCTTGCCAATCTGATGGTACCCCTCATGGTTACTTCCGGGCAATGACAAAGGTCTTGTCAGGTCAAATCCTGTGACCGCCTGAAAGGGCAAGGAGTCCAAAGCCCTTAAGCGGTCACTGAATGAACGTGAATGAGTCGGAACGAACCCCTGCAGTGGAAGGGGGTTTCGCACTAACGCGCACTGGAAGGGGGTCTCAAAATGTCCCCCTCCGATCTCGAAAATGGAAAGAGCTAGAGACATGAAATTTTATGGACAGGATGCGGCTATAACGATTTACATTGCGTGAAAGTTTCATATATATATGTATATGTACATATGAGTATCAATATTTATATGTGTATATGTATATATGAGTATCAATATATATATATATATATATATATATATATATATATATATATATATATATACATGTGAGTATCAATGCAACGTGTTTTAATCGGGTCTTTGAATGCACATTTCGTACAAATCGACATATTGCAAAGCAAATTTGAACCAGGTCACAAAAAAGTTGCCCTTGACCTTTCATGACCTTGACCTGAAATGACTGGTATATATGTATGCGTATCCATGTGCGCACAAGTGTTATTAGGGTCTATTTCATACAAATCGACACGTCGCAGAACAAATCTGGGCCAGGTCACAATATATCTGACCTTGACCTTTAATGACTTTGACCTTCACTGATCTTGGTATATGTAAGCGTATCAGTGTGCGCAAACATATTTTTATTCGGGCCTCTGAATGCATATTTCATACATACTGACATGTTGCAAAGCAAATCTGGATCACGATACAAGCTGTTTGACCTTGACCTTTGATGACCTTGACCCTTATTGACCATGGTTATGGTCCTGGTACATCCATCACTTATGCCCGAATGACATCGCCTGATTGTGTTCACACGGTAGTCTTAAGTAGAACGCTGGTTCTTTCACAAAGCTCTCATTTGTCAGCGACAACCGTCATATCGTCATGTTTGCCTGACTTCAAATGCTTAAAACTTCAAAAATGTCCGGCCGATTTCCGATTTTTTCCGTCATTCGACGAGTCATTCAAATGTCATAAATGTCACAAAGTAGCAGCAACCAGCTCCGACCCGTTCTCGAGATATTCAGGAAAAACAGGTGGGGGGCACGAAAAGACCCCCTTCCCGTGCGCGTGTTAAGACAGACGCCAAATTCGAAATCAGTGCCTCAAAATACTCTAGGGTAGACCCCAAGTCAAAACACCATCGTAGACCATCTGAGGCCAATGAACTTGGGTCATGGGTCACGACCTTTATGGAACCTATAATAACCCTTACTGAAAAGATGTGATCTGTTTCCACGTGGTTCGACCCGAACTTGCCTGTTGAAAGTCATCTGATTTCGCAAATTTGCGATTTCCCGACATTTCGGACAAAACTGGCCTAGCAGATGTCCAGTAATGACATCATATGTCAGTCGCCTGACATGACCCGGACTTGATTTGTTCCCACAATGTCCGCTACGAATGCCCACGAAGGTAGCACAAGTTTCGGCGCACTATTCCGGCCTGTTTCTGTGGTCCCGAAAAAAACCCACGGTGGGTCCATCGACTCCCCCACACCACTCCCACCGCCCTACCAGGGCTAAGGTTAACAATGACGAACAACCCCTAGCCTATTCCGTAAACAGTCTCAGACATTTCACTCCCCGGAGAGCAGTGACTCGACAGCGATGATGCAAGTGTGTCTCTCATCCACAGCCGGAAAACGTACTGTCTTCTTATGCAAAGGCAGAAGGCAGAGAAGGCAGTATTTTATTGTTCTCGTACTCCTTCGTGCGGAAACGCGCCGCACGCGCTGCGCGCGCAGGGCTGCGCGGGCTTTGTGGCGTCTGTCGGTTCCCTGTGCGAGTTTAAGTGCAGCGCATCTCGCTTGGGTGATGAAGTGCTGAGATCCGTTGCAACGGCACAAGGTCCCCTGTATACACAGAAGACACCCACGTAGTCACTTTAGAAAAATGACTCAACAGAAGGCGCAAGCAACCGACCATGCGCTGCGAGCAGGGTATTCTGAGGTGCTGATTTCGAATCTGACATCGATTTTAAACCATCCTGACTCATTCATGCTCATTTAATAGACACCAGAGGGCTTTAGATTCCATATCGTTCCAGGCGGTCATGGAATTTGACTTGTCCTGACCTGTGCCACTGTTCCAAAGTAATCGTGAGGGGTGCCATCATATTTGCAAGGTTTCAATGGGTCCTATGCCTTTCCCAGTTTTCTTCCTGTAAAACGTTTTGTTCTGTACCTTTCCAAACAAAACGCTTCCCAACTTTCACCAATTTCCGGTCGCTGACCTGCCTTGGGAGGCCACCAGTTAACCTACAACCTTCAAACCGGATATTACTGGCTTCCTCTCATGACGAGCAACATGTCTGTTTTTAATTCGCGGCTCTAGCTCAATAAGGGAACAATCTTCAGAAGGTTCTTATCTCCATGTGCACCAATGAAGTTGTCGAAATGCCGTACAATGACGAGGGGTAAAACACATAAAAACATAATAACAGGTGGATATTGATGTCATGCATGTATTTCATATGACAAATGCTTTCCGATGATATCCATATTGCATATATTTTGGAATAAATCAAGGTCAATAAGCATACGCGTTAAATAAGGTCATGACAATGACCCCGTTGCCCCTCTTCCCCAACAGCTGCCATTTAAAATGAAATTTCGTCCGTATGTTACGCACAGCGTATTCCATCTTGTGTGTCAATTTAAAAGAAATCGGAGCAGGCAAAATGCGCTTGACCTTGACATTAAAAATAATTCATAAGGTCAAATTTACAAATTCGGCCTAGGAAAACTAACTTTTACCGAAACATATTCCTTGGTTTTTCCTCTTTCGAATGACAGATAGTTCTGCTCTCATAACGTTTTTAAACATGGCTATATAATGGCATGCGTAATTGGTCGTCGGCCTTGACTTAACATTTTCAACGACCTGTATTTCGTAACAACTTGGCCTCACGATCTTATCAATCCCAAAATCGAAATCAGGGCGTAGAACAACAACTTATACCAATTTTGAATGAAACTGATGTGGTGTGGTGGACTTCTCCATCGTATTACCTTGGTAATTTGTCCTGGAATTACCCACAACCAAGATCGTTCCTGACATGGAACTGTCTTGCCGTGTGCCAAGGTCCATGTTTCTGGCGGCAAATGTTTTTGGGTTGGACGGGATGGCGACGTTCTCGACAACATTTCTTATAAACTGGCACGAACGTATGAGCATAATAACCAGAAAATCGCAATGTAATAACAATAATAATCGTAACATGTCCATAAAATACCCACAGAAAACATACGTGGGGAGGGAGGCAAAACACATTTTCCTACGGTTAAAATGAAAAACGGGGCCATGCCCCTCCTTTCGTACATCTATGTAAGCCAGCAAGTAAACTCTCACGCAAGCTAAAGGCGGGGAAGTTTCCGAAGATATTTCAATGCGGACTTCTGCAAAAACGTGGGGGCTGTCGCACAGTTTCATCATGGAAACGGCATGCTTACAGATATTTCGTTTTGGTTCAACCACGCTGTCCTCCATCACAAAACACATTCTCACTTTTCCCATAAACAGGTCACCGGGTTTTACGGCGAAGTTCCACTGAAAACAGAACGTGCCCTATGTGACAAAGGGGAAAACTTTTTCACTTTTCTCAACTAAGGCCCAAGGCGTGAGACACAAGGCCTGAACGCCCGTGAGGAGTTTTAAAACGAGGTGAACACGAAGGAACTTTAAGTTCCGCCCACGACTAGCAGCCAGGGACCGGAAAAAGCAGGTGCTGAAGTCATTTAAGTGGTGTGGAAGATGATGGTGCACACCATTCCCGCAGACGTTCTCGTGGCAGGCAACAATGGACCTTCCGGTGTAAAACACTAGCGTTCCTGAATTCACGGCATGAGATTGTTTTCGTCTTATAGGCCGTTTTCACGACGACAAATTAGTCGACAAGTCTGACAGACAATGACTTCGTACAGGTGAACGAGAAGGCAGGAGAAGAAAAATGGGAAAACCGTTTGTTCAGCGACTCGTGTTCATTATTATCATTTGCTTTTGATCCTTGATTTGAGATCCGTTGTATGAGACTATTTCCAATGGGACTCACCGCGTCGGTCAGTTTGAATGTATTAACTGGTTCATGTAACACGGTGCACAATGATCGCTCCGATGGGGGGGGGGCAAAAACCTTCAGGTCCTCATGCATGTTGTCGTAGAGCTGGACTCTAGCTCTAGTGCCAGAGCTTTGACATTCTGTCTTCTACGCAGCAGAATCTGTCCCTTCGCGCTTTTGCATTTTATTACTTGAAATTTTAACATCCATCCATCACTTTTTCCAACATAGCCCGACAAAATCGGGGCCGATGGTACGGCCGATCCATCGTCGGCAGCGGACGGAGGCACGCGTGTCCGGCCGTGGGATGGGCACCATGCTGCGTAAAGAACATTTACTGCCCGGCAACCAGCTATAAAACATTGTGGGGAGTTAGCCTGGGTGACAGACATGGGTAGCCTGGGTCTAGTCAACCGGTGTCAAACAAACTTGAATGATGAACATACAGCATTTCGTCTTTTTCTGCAAACCTACTCATCCCATCTCAACGAAAAGCTGTAGAGTTGGTCTACAAGATAGACTGACCTACTCATAGCACAAGTCACCTAAGCCCAGTTAATCGCGGTCAAGCGAGGTCAGGCACTGAAAATGTAGCATTTTGCAAGGGGGATACAAGAATTTGGTAGACTTTGACTGCACGATGCCGATGAATGCACGTGCCGAAAGGCACAGACAAGCTGGTTCCGGTCAAGAAAAGCAACTTATACTAACGATATACCTTGACCTGAAAAAAGCGTTGAACACCGCAAGCATCCCTTTATTACTGGAAAGAATGATAAAATATTGGCGTAATGCTGCACTGTTTAACATAGTGAAATCATTTCTACATCAGATTACATCATTTTTACATCAGGTATCTAGAAACAAAACCAAATAATAGTGTTCCTGATAAGTTAGGGCAAAAAATGGGAGTACCTCAAGGCTCAATTTTGGGGCCATTGTTACTTATAATATACATCAATAATCTTTCCCTTGTCTCTAGCCGATTTAAAACATACCAATTTGCTAATGATACCGTAGCAATGTTCAAAGAAAATTTCCTATGTGACTTGAAAAGTGTGTTGAAAAATATATTCCTGAAAATCCAGTGGTTCGCTGCAAACAGATTATCTCTTAATGCACCAAAAACCGCCCATCACGTTTTTTTTCATATTCACGTAGAAAATAATTTCGACATAATCTTAAACACCAGGCTTTGCCGAAATAAAGAAGGTCGAATATGTAGGAATTATCACTGACGAGGATTTACCCTGGGTCTGCCATATCAATAAAACGTCAGCCATCACCAATCGTTTCATCGGAGCTATGGGAAGGATTAAACATTCACGAAAACGCAGGGAGCTGAAACTGCTTTATAACACTCTTGTACTATCTTTTCTGAATTACTATGCAGTTCTTTGAGGGAACAATTATGCTTCCAGAATTCATAGCTGTAAAATTACACAAAAGGGCGTTAAGGATTACTGACCACAAACTTGCTTTGTATCCGTCAAACAATTTATCCACAAGACATTCTTTACTCAAAATTTCAGACACTGCTACAAAACAAAACGTGGTAATGGTGTTATTCAATCTTCCGATTTCACGACGGACCCGTCAACATCAGAGAACCAACCCACTTTCATATTCCTTCCTCTCAGACAAACTATAGGTTCTTCTCTCTATCAATAGCGGCCCCTAAAGCATCGAATGAAATAACTGGTACAATATTTCCTAGAATTTATAGTGTCCCGAGAAATAGCACGAACCTAAAAACAGTTGTGAAACAGTTTATTTTGGACAAATGCAAAAACCAGTCATAAACAGAACATAAGTAGCTGATCAAGCCGGTTCAACGGAGTCATATAATTTAAGTCTTTCCACATCATATTTAAACTGAAAGATAAGCTCAAAGTGGGTTCTATATGTTCTTCCTTTTCATTTCGGTTCTGTTTCCTTGTGTTTTTTCCATTTGTTTATTCACGCTCTTTTTAACTAACCCCACTTCATAGCCCAGCATGGTATTCCTCGCGAACCGGGCGGCGTTGCTAGCCTGCTATCTGCTTGTCAGGTTCGCGGGGCCCATCACTATCTATCATAGGCAGCGGAAGTAGATTTAAGAAGAAAAGGAACAGCGGCGAGCGGTCTGATCCGAAGTGATTCTTGAAGTAGTGTAGGAGCCAAGGTATTTAACATATTTGGGTCACACGAGCATAGAACGGCACTCCTGCCTCCTGCCATTAACCGGTAGGGGATGAAAAAGAGATCATCCACAGTCAATTCAGGGACTTGCAACATTCTTTCTTTTTCGTGCCGGTCTGCCCAAATGATTTCAATAAGAATTTACGGGATACATTTTGTTGATTTCAGCTGACCTCGGATGATCTCCGATGGCCTACGTGTGACACTTGACTTACGGATATGTCAGACTATCCAACCTACTAACAACCTGTCGGACCGTGTTATGTTCTATTTGGCACAAAGTAGTATTTTCACACAATAACTAGAGCTGACCAACACTGAACTGTCTGAACTGAACTAAACTGAACATTGAATTGAAAGCGGTCAATCATGCTCTGCGGTATGTGAGTTTACCACACGGATAAACAGCAATCACCAGCCGTTACCAAAGAAACGAAAGCACTAGAAACTTCAGCCCCACTAATTCATCGTGGTGAAAACGTTTACTACGAGCATTAGCCCAACGCCCCCACCCCTCCACCACAAAAAAGACATGGATATCGCCCGGTAGATATCTCAGACGTCTCCAAACAAATCACGCGTGCGGCCGCAGCTATGGCCGTGCGACGTCCAGCCACGACGCCGCCCGGTTCCGCCACGCGGCATCCTGCGACGCAAAGGTCGGCCGTGTTCGAAAAGTGTGGGCTGCACAGTGCTCCGCAGGTGGTCGTCTTCCCACCAGCCATGCAGCGCAGGCCAAATGCACCGAGGAGACGGAGCTAAAGCCACAGCTGGCGCCGGAGTGGGCCATCCGGCCGTCCATTAGGCGGCAGATAACGACAGCTTCTATCACATCGCAAAGGCTTTGAAGCGCGGCCTGAGCCATCACGGTGAACCTCCACCAGACGCTCTTTCTCCTTCGCCTTCCACGAACTGATCCCTTTCCCATCCAAGACTGCGGAGAATACCAGGCATCCCGAGAACCAATACAACCTTTTGGTTCATCGACGGTATAATGATATTGGTTGGTTTATCAATAATCCCATCAAAGCCCACGCACTAACACAGGACCCAGAGACCAATAACGGTCACAACAAAGCCCACCGGATCCAGGTGCGACATGAAGCGCCAGACAGCACGCTAAAAGGCAGCATCTGCTCTGGCTGCAGACCAGTGGCGCCACCCTGTCCAACAAATGGCCCCGTATTTCTGAATCCGCTCTGACAATGGACTAGAGCCGGCTGCCAGCAGGCACTTTCACGCCACGCATCGATCCGAAGGACCGGCACGAGACCCAACCTCCGGGACCCTCACATCGACCCAGCGGCTCAGAGCGGGCCCCCGCAGCCGGGGCCTGCGTGTCCACGTCATGGCCCAGCGCGGGCCCCGACCACCATTCCGAAAGACCACCGCCGGACCCGGAGCGAGCGACAGACTACCGAGACACAGCTGGCATCGACAGCTGCCTCGGCGAGCCTTCGCGCCAATCGGACGCGTGTCCGCCGCAGGAGGCCGCCGGAGGCACGGCTCCGCGGGCGCCATTCAGACTCCGATCCGGGCGTTAAATAAATTACAAACCCATTACGGGTTACAATACACACTCATCAGAATGCGACTCATCAACGTCGGGGGCGGCCCGACCGGAGGGCAGCGCCTGGGACATCCATTTTCCGGAGAGGCAAGGAGCTGTCGAGCGGCGCGGCGTCGGCCCTGAGCCCGGCAGACGCTGCGCGGAACTCGGCGACGCGGCGCCGTCGTCGTCTCCTGCGGATCGCGCCACTGGACTCCACGGACTGCACCACTGGACTCCACTGACTGCACCACTGGCGGCCGCAGCGACATCGCCGACTATCGGTGACTGTACCAACGGCTGCGGGTTCTTACTGCGGTCTGCTGTGCGCGTTCTGTAATACGCCTCGACAAATCGGTCAAGATTTCCGTCGCACATCTTCATTCCGTTCTTGCCAAAACGCTGTCCTGAATGACAAACGATTATGGTGAGCATTAGCAATTCCAAATTGTGATAATCGCACCAGTTGCATCGAGGTGTAATCGTACGAAGACATCAGTCAGGTACGCGATTTCCGGACCTGTTCAACCGGCGAGAAACACTGCAGACTTCTAGCTTACAGCCAAGTCATTTTCTCATCGCCTCATTGCAGTAACTGCAGAGACTTAGAGGAAAAAAAGGCAGAAAAGCACAGAGGTCTCAATCCCAATTATCACCACAGGCACGTGCGTTTCAGCCGTGGCGGTAATCAAAAAGAAGGCCCCGAAATTTCGCACAATTTGCGCCCGGCTTTCCCATTCTGAGTTGCGTTTTCGGGAAATTTCATACAACACTCCACGATCGCCCACAGCCATTTTCAGCAGCAGGCCACGATTGATGCATTCATCTCGGGCTGCATTCACAGCCGTCCCCCGAGGCCAGTGGCTGGCAGATCAGGCTCGTGAGCTCATGTTCCGAAACAGCGCCGCGGAACGCCGGCCTCAGGCGGCGTCACGGCCTGTTGAGTCAGCAACGTCACGCCCTGCTGATCCGGCGGCGTCACGGCCTGCTGAACCGACGGCGTCACGGCCTGCTGATCCGGCAGCGTCACGGCCTGCTGATCCGGCGGCATCACGGCCTGCTGAACCGACGGCGTCACGGCCTGCTGATCCGGCAGCGTCACGGCCTGCTGATCCGGCGGCATCACGGCCTGCTGATCCGGCAGCGTCACGGCCTGCTGATCCGGCGGCATCACGGCCTGCTGATCCGGTGGCGTCACGGCCTGCTGAACTGGCAACGTCACGGCCTGCTGATCCGGCAGCGTCACGGCCTGCTGAACTGGCAACGTCACGGCCTGCTGATGCGGCGGCGTCCGGCCTGCTGATCCGGCGGCGGCCGGCCTGCTGGCACGGCGGCGGCCGGCGGCGTCGCCGGGAGCGAGGCGGCCACGCGCGGCCGCCGAGACGCGGCGTTCATCATGAGCGGAGGCCAGCGGCCATCGGCCGTCGCGGTAAATCAACGCAGGCCGGCAGACGCCGCTGGGGACAGCTACCGTCGTCTGGCGGCCACCACGGCGGCGATTTACCGCGCCGGCCGCGGCCGCAGCCGGGCCCCACCGGCCGGAGACGCCGGGCGCGACCGACCGACCAGGGTCCGTCCCTTCAGTACAGACTGGCGGAGCCCGCTGTCGCGCGCCCCACCGTGGTGGGTCAGGAGGGACTGCCCCTCAGTTACAGACTGGTGCGCAGTCCACATTGTGATGATGGGCAGTCGCATCGAATTAGAAGCGATTTTGAGGGCAATCTGCGCGCCGTGCGCAGATTGCCTTCAAAATCGTTTTTAATTCGATGCGACTTACCTTACGACTTACCCAAGGTTTCTTATGCCCTGAGCAAGATTCTGCTATCTGTTTTGGCATACAGGGTACTGGTAGCCCCGGAGGGGATGAATTCCTCAATTTAGCTCGGTCGACGAATTTGTATGCGGGCGGACGCCGGTTCCGGCAGCCGTCAAAAGTGACTGTGAACAGGATATTGCTAAACTTAACCCGGCAAAGAGAAATAAAGTAGGCTACCCTAATATTCCTGCATTATTTGTTGCAGTGGCAAGCACACATATTACACATGACATTTTGTCACGTAATTAACCCTCGCCGAGCAAGATGGAATGCCAACCCCAAAGCAGTGTTTCTGGGACCAAGATAGCTCATGATACATTCGTTGCGCATATCTGAAAAAAACTGATCCCGGTCATCTCAGGTCACCAAACTATGACGTCGTTACTGAAGGTTTGCAGAGCAATGCTCCAAATGCCGGTCTTTCTGTATTTGGGCAAAACGTCTGCGTAAACGTCAGATGACAGGCATAAAATCGGTTCAGAATGGTTGTCCACGTTTGAATGATCACTTTGGGTAGGTCAATGATCTTTTCAAGGTCAAACGATGCCAATGACCTAAAATGACCTTTCTTGTCCTTGTAGCCTTCCTGTATTGCTTTTTGACATCGAATATAGTAAAGGGGAACCATTTTAGGCTAGCAACGGTCTACAGACTTGGGTCAAAAAAAACCCACTGAGACCATTTTTACCTCTAGAAAAAATGGACTTAACGTTTCCAAGCATAACGTTTGATCTGACCTAGGAGGTCACCACTGAACCTAACGGTGTCGAACGGGATACTGTAGGATTCCTTGGGAGAACAGTTATCGATTGCTTTTCGACCCGTGGTGCTAGCTCAATTAGGGTCTAAATGGCGACAGTGTCTATCGCCACCTCCTCGTTACCGCTGCCAGTGAAAATCCCTGTCGTCCGGCGAGGGTTAAGTTAAGGACCTAACTTATGGAATGCAAGGTGTCATACTGGTCACGTCCTCGCCCTTCGCTAATTTGACATCCACCCATAGGCGTAGCCAAAAGGGGCCCGGGTCCCCTTAGGCCCGCATTTTTTGTGGAAACCATTGCACATCGTCTTTCCGGCACGCGGTTTTCTTATGACTTCAGTTCAATCTATGTTCCGTCCCCCCCCCCTGCAGAAAATCCTGGCTGCGCCCCTGCGTCCACCTACGCAGCGCGGCAGCGGAGGACGGCCCGTGGCGCGGTCAGATGATTGCCGCACGGCTGCCTCACATGACCACTTAAACTGGAACTCATGGACTTCGCGAAAAAATGCGCAACTCTTGAGATCCATGATCTGTAGACATTGGCGAGTCGATGTGTGAAAAAAGACTCGGTGGGACTCGGTGAGACTCGCTTCATGACTCTCCACTTATCTCGTAAAGCTTTTTCATAAATGTTCATGTCCCCTCCTCACTAAACTGTGCCAAACAGGTCCGTAGTTTCCCTTTTCATGTTTAGTACCGGCCATTATCACAAGCAGATGAACCAAGCAGCCCGAGAGAGTGGATGCTTTTACTGAAGAATCACCGAATCTGGAATTACAGCTTAATGAACGCAGCTTATTGACAACGCGGCCAGGAAACCATTAAAAGAAACCGCGGAACTGGTTGACTTTGGGCGTCACATTTCACAAGAAAGAACATATTTAAGGTCACAGTTACTGCAACCATTGAATGCGTCGATAGTGTTTGCACCTGAACCCCTTTCAGAAGCAAGAAAATAAAAAAAGCCGATTTTGTTATCAATAGGCGGCGCCCGCCGCCAAGTACTCTACCGTGATAGGTCAGGGGGGTCTGTCTCTCCCTTACAGACGGGAGGGACCCGCCTCCGCATATCCCATCGTGATGGAGTCAGGAGGGCCTGTCCCTCCAGCACAGACCGGCGGGACCCGCCGTCACGTAACCCACTGCCACGGTAGAATGAGCATAAACTCGCAAAAGGGAAGAGAAAACAGCGCTGGGCCAACTTCGCACCGCTTCACACCTCCGGTCTGCGAATTTCCGACGTGGCGCCGCGGTTCGAGCGCGAGTGCGGCTGACCGGCTGGCTGGCCCGTGAGATCGAACGGCGGCTGGAACGGCCAGCTACATGACGCCGGGGCCGGGGGCCGACGAGATGATCGACCGTGTCCTCCTCCCAGCACACAACGGTGCCGCCATAGACCACTGGAACGCGAGTACCCGGTGGACGTCGCCCCAATCACGGGCCGCCGGCTGTGATTACCGTCAGGCTAAGTGTCATCACGACATGCCGTCTTAATGCGATGCAGGGTTTCCAATGATGGCCGGGCTTTGCAGAACCTCCTTGGCGCTCCATAGCCTTCCGGGAATCGCAGTCCCCATGAGACTGCCGCCATTCTTGTAGGCGGATCCAATTAATGATGCCACGAGTAGCCGCCTGGCAGTTGATTACACTGCGGGCGTGACCTGGTTCCCGAGATTAGAGGGCAACTCGATTTCCCGAGGGAATTCCAGTCCACGTACTTTGCAAGTCCGAGGTGAGGTGCTATGTTCGACGTTTGCACAGAGTGGAATTATGAAGGCAGTGCCATGGGCCATTTCGTTAATTTGAGATTTTTTGGGTGCCCAGACAGCCGTAACGTGTGTGAACGGGAGAGAACATGGGTGAATGGGAGACAGAAAAGGGGAGAAAAAGATCGAAAAAACGCTGTCGGTAACCGCTCACCAACACTGAGAAAATCCGCTCGCTGACATGAACGTCGGTTGACGGGAATGGTCAAAACGTCACCGGTCAAATACGCCACAAAGTAAGGGCAATATTATGCGCAATATCTACAGTGTATACTACTTTAAAAGCACATGAACTGTGCTACAAGGGCGGGACTAGGCAAATTATTTTCAAATTTCTTCTTCACACCGAAATTACTATACCTTATGCAGTAATGTGTGATATATATGCATACATAACTGCACATGAATTATCACATTATATGAAATAACATTTGTCATTATCATTAACCCGCGCACGACCGTCGGTCGGTTTCGAACATGCGCGACTAGGGGGGGGGGGTAATGGCCCCCCTCTAACTCACGATCTGTTGGTCGCACGATAAAAATAAGCATACCGTTGGAAAGCTTGTGACGAGAAGAACTCGAAACTGGTGTCATTTTTAGTTTTAGATAATATGTAAGCAATTTACGCCCTATATACGTTTTCTCATAGCCGACTGCATGAGACCGAGAAAAGGCCTGAGTCTCAAGGGCTGTCACTAACAACGCATAGGTAAAGGCACCAGCGCACAAGTAAAGGTCCCGCGGATGCCGATACACGTCCAATTTCTCAGATTTGTTCAATATATACGCCGAAACGTTGAGGTAAAGACACGGCAATTCTCCCGCCAGCTGTTGGCGTGCGCCGCAGCCGTATGCGGTAACAAACTGGCGAGAACTAATTTTAGCGTTCCTTTATTTTCGCGAAAGAAGACTATCTATGTAAACTGTACTGATCTTAGTGGTTCTTGTGATGGTTTTCACGCTTAAATTTGGGAAAAATTCATTAGTTACCAATCTACACAATTGGCGGAGCTTTATTCGCGAGTCTGTTTATTTCCAAAATATGCTATTTTTCAGACTTTTGAGGTTCCTGGTATTACTTATGTCTGTGCAAGCTATTTCTGCCATTTTCTGCCCATTCTGAATAATTCATCGCCGATTTTGACGGTGGTACATTTTGGCTCACTACAGTTATTCGTGACCTGACGTCAGGTCAATGGCTGGAAGTCATTGATACTTTGCCCAATGACGGTAACTAGATGTCTGCTTCACTCCACACTAAAAATGTTATAAAATATTCCGTCAATTTCCGAAAAACGACATGAGTTAAAATGGGCTTGACCTTAGGTCAATGACCCGGAAAATTCCGAAAAGTCTGGGATAGCAGATTTGTTGCATCTATCACGACCAGTAATCCCTAACAGCATTATTGAGATATCTTGTTTTGCGAAAAAGTTACAGGGCGCTCAACTTTTTTGGACATAGGTCTGTTTGACCTGACCTATGTCAGGCACCTGACCTGGCCTGAGGTCAAAATTTTGACACGAGATGTAAAATTGATGAAGCAAAACGCACACGAAGTTTCGTGGCTCTGTGTTTGTTCGTTCTCTCGCAATCCCAGAAAATGCTCAGGGGGGGGGGGCGGTCAACTGCCCCTCCAGTCGAGGAAGGGTTAAAACTGGGAAGATTTATACTACTGCAAACGATTCGCTCCAGTGTACTTCACGACACGGGCCAATTATCACGATCAAAGCTTTTATATTTGGTGTAAACGGGACAGAATCTCATGAACTTAAACGTTCCTTACTTTATTGAAATACTAGGACTCATTTTCCAAAATTCCACAATTTGAGTCGACTGATACATATTTACTTCATTTGTGCATTCCAAAGGTCGTTCAGTGACAAAAAAATGAAACCGTTGTCAACAGGCCGCGCCGTCGCGCGGAAACGGCTAACATGGTTCCCGTCATGACGTCATAGGTCGTTACCGCGGCAACGTAAAGGAAGAATTTTTCATCATAAGATGCGAACACGATGCCCCATAGGTTTCAAATGGTTTCAGATGGATCAAACAGGACGTTCGGAAGTTATCCTCCGAAAACATCGGGGGGGGGGGGGTACATCAACCCAGCACCTGCACGGGCGAGGTTAATAGAACTAGAGTCGCTCTCTAGTTTTTAGCGTATAAATTTGCGCCAGACTTTTTCTGTGGCCCAAACATTTAACTGGACTGAAAAGATTAGCACAGCTTGTTGGGTAAACGTAAACGTTGAGCGCTTTGGATTTACAAGTTTGGACAGTTCGCAATAACTGTCATTTGTCGTTATCTTTCCAGTTTCAACAAGTTAAACCATCCGGCAAGAATTAATATCTTTGGTCCTCGGGGGCGGATCGGTAACGTTTGACATTAACCGCCGACATTTGACATTTCAACGCAGCGAAATTTAATCGCTCCAACAGAGTAATGCGTTCAGCCTCTCGTGTGTCGGCACCGACGGGCTGAATTCTGAAAACACAGAGTCAAGTTGGTGGGAATATATCCTTGCAGGCCTGCAAGTCTGTAGCGCTCCTTGTCGGCCTTTGGGCTCCCGCCAGCCTTTGGGGGCCTCTGCCAGCCTGCCAGCCCGTGGAGGGACCCCCTACCGTTCCAGGGGGCCCTGCCGGCCTGTAAGGGCCCCCTGTCGGCATGAAGGGGCCCCTTCTGACTTGCATGGGCCCATGCCGCCGTCCGTAGGGCCCCCAGCCGGCCTGTGGAAGGGCGCACTTACGGCCTGTGGAGAGGCCCCCTGTTGTGTAGAGCAGCCCCCTGACGACCTGCAGAGGGGCCCTCTGACATCTGTGGAGGCCCCCAGTGGAAAAAACTGTTTTTGGCGCGATCATCGACGATCAGATAAGAGCCAGCTGGTCACAACTAACAAAGTTTAGCAACGACAACCGTTCACTGTCACGTAAAACTTTCACTGGCTGTTTTTATTCAGGGGGCCCACTCATAAGATACGGCTAACCAATGGTCACGCACCCCACGAAATTCTGGACCGAGTTTACACCTCTACGAGCCTCTTGTGAAGTGTTATGTAAAATTTTTTCCCCAAGGGGTCCACATGAAGTGAGGGGGCCCATTGCTGGGTCCGAACAACCCCCCCCCCGAAATTCTTGACTGGCTGCGCCCCTGCCCCCGAATGTGTCTACGCGAGCTTCTGGCACAGAAAAGGTCCCCCTGAGATGGCCAGGAAGGCCCCCGGAACGCCAGTAAAGGCCCCTGTTACGGCTAGCGGGGCCCTTACCCTATTCGCGGAGAGCTAGGCACCCACCATTCTCAAAATAACCGCTCGTGCAAAGTCCAGGTATAAAGACAGCAATCGCGAACATTTTCAGGAAGTGCCTTAACCATAAGCCGGCCGTCAAAATACGCCCCAAGGTATCCTACCACAGAATCCGCTGGGACGTGCGGTGCACCGAGACGGAGAACCACGTCACCGTATCACCGGTGACGACAAAAATGCTTGGCTATAGTTTTAAGACTTGAAAAACGGAACCCGCTGCTCCACCTCTCCCCACGGTCCACAGCCGGCTGGGGTTGCCGTCCCCTCGATAGTGTTCTTGTTGCACTGGCCCAAATGGTAAAATCATCAACAAAAAGGGCACGACCGACAGACTGGGGAGCACATCACCGATGTCGTTAATCATAACTGAGAACAGCGCTATGCTTGACACTCGCGCGGGTGGCCGGTGACATATAACGCGCTCGGGCGGGATGGGGTGGGGGTCAATTCGAACCCCTGACCTCGAAAATTAACCGAGCTAGAGCCACCAAACTTGCAGAGTTGATGAAGCCCTAAAAGAACTTTTTTATATACAAGGCTGAAGTTTCTACAGCGTGACCTTCAAGGCAACATAGGTCAAAGAGGGTCAAGTTTGGTGCGTCTCGCCAGACTTTTGCTTGTACTGCGAAAAGGTTGGTCGCAGCGTTAAAATGTACAATCCATTTTTGTACGGCACACAAAACTGCGATATACAGTACATAGTTTGAGATGCTTGACTCAGTACTTGTGCTTAAATTTGTATTTCTGCTTACCTTATGCCATTTGGCTACAATTTCAAGAAATGCCATACACCTTGTTTTGTTGTCTCTCGCCGTCGCTCGGCGAGAATTCGGATTTGAAATCTCTTTATGCCGTAGCTCGGCAAGAATTCAAATTTGGAATTTCTTTGTTAATTAATTAATAATATATAACAATATATAATTTATATAAAATAAAATAACAATAACAATATATTAAATATATAACATATCATATTTAATCAGATAAATCATAATTAATCGAATCGGAAATCTCTCGGCGCTGAATTCAAATTTGGCGCCTAAAATTACGTTACATGCCACATTTCGGCCGCAAAGGTCGCACCTGGTCATCTGAGGTCAACCCAGGCCGCTGACCTAAAATGACCTTAAAAAAAACGAAAATCGCGAGGAAGTGCTCCACAGGAGACAATTACCAATACAAACGGCGCTGCGTCCCCCAGGTTCCTCAGAACAGCACGCGGGCATGACACGGAATGCTAGACCGCAGGCAAAACCCATCTGATCCATTTCCTTCTGACACCTTTTTCCCCAATCTATACCATATCTATGTAATTCTGCTTCCTGAATGCGAAATCCGCGTAAAAAATACCCCAGAAAACAAGTTATTTCAGAAAACGGCGTACCAATGTCAACAACATTCATTTCACGTCAAAGACCTCAGATGACTACAAAAGACCAAAGCCACAGAAATGTGTGTCCGGTCATCACCGACAATAATCTGTACCACTTTAGCCTTAAATTTAGAACTGAACAAGAAACTGGCTGCGTTTCATTGTGCAGCCCCTACAGAAAAAGTGTACCCGCGAGCATGTCTTTGGTAATCAGTCCTTGACCTGACCTCAACTTGAAACTTGGTACGCCAGTAGATGCTTTCCTTGTTATATGTGCCCGGTTTTTGGCTGGGATGGTTATAGCGCAAGTTCAGCGTTCGGAAATAATGTCTGACTTTTGACCTTGACCTGACGTCTTGGCCTGACTTCAGATCAACCGACCTTTTTCAGTTCGTTATCTATGAATCCACAACAGGTTCTTACGTCTGCTGTAAAACTCTATTCGTGACAGCAGTTTGAAGTTTACCCCCAAAATGGTTATTTCTGACAATCATGACCTGAATTTGACCCGCTCTAGCTCAACGATCTTGAAACTACCTTGACAACTTTCTAAGACTACATGATTTGCAATTGCCGTTTTGTGTTTTTTTGCAATTTGCGCAAAATTTGGTGCAGCTGCGCCGCACCGTTCGAGACCTTTTCCTGAAAAACTTCAGGGAGCGTCAAATTGCCCCCCCCCCCATCCGGTCGCGTGTTTACACAGCACCTTCGGGTACAACATCTATTTGTTGAAACCTCTCAGACAGCGAGTTCCCAACGCGGACACGGAGAAATCGGTAAGCTAAAAAGTGTTGAAAGGTACTCATACAACCACGTTTATCATATCTAAACAGCTTTAAAAAAATACCATGACGAAGAAGTATATAGGCGACCTGCGTACAAGGCATGTATACAAGAATACCATACAGAAGAAGCACTATAGGCGCCCTCAATTTTGCTTTTTCTAAACTTCACCCAAGGTCTGGCAACCAGGAATGCCTGGCGTCAAAGTGCATATGTCAAAGAACACTACTGATAAAATCGTTCTCTTTAAAACCAGCACGAATCGTTCCGTTGATTGCTAAAAGATGATCCACTGTGCTACGATTCTTTCTGAAGCCGCAATGCGCATTTGTAAAAACGTCATGCTGTTAAAAAAACCTTAAACGGACGCTCACCATTTTTTCATCAGCTTAAAAAGCGATGACCTTGGTGAAAGGGGTCTGTAGTGAACGGGGTCTAACCCATTCTTGCCCGCTTTTAGATCAGGAGCCACAACAGCCTCTCGCCAAGCAGTTGGGAATTTACCTCTGATCCACAATACGTTAAAAACCACCAAAATCACGCGAACTACGCAGGACGGCAGATGTCCGAGCATGTCGTTGTATATGGCAACAGGACCTTCTGACACGATGCGAAGCTTGGCAACTGCCGATTCCGATTCCGCCAAAGTGAATCGCCCATTATATGCCTGCGATTAATTCGTGGAAACCCTCCACCACGGTTTGCTCACATCGCGTTCTGCGCTGCGAAACACTGTGGGTTCGTTTTATAAATTTTCCTGCGGTGTGACAACACCCCGGTAATCTCGTCCCCGGGCCTGCGCGAGGACGGCGTAAATCGACTGAGCGTGATTACGTACGCGCGCCAGGAGACACGTTCGGCTTCCCTTGTCGTGCGTCGAGCAAGAACTATCGCGTTCTCGGAAAATATCGGGTTCTCTATGCTATTACTGACGTCAAAAGCTCGGAATCCAAGTTTCCGAGCGCAGGTGGAGTCCAGACACTTCTCCATCCACCACGTGACACGAGAGCGGCGGGGAGCGCCAGAAGGGCGTGGGATACAACCGTTGGCACAATGCAAGTCAGTGCGTAAAATCCTCAACAGAGCCGGCGAGCTCTCAAGGTCGGTTGGAAACCATGTTTCGAGCCAAACCCGGAACTAGCTCAGGTCCGCCCCTCGGTCTCACATCCAACACTTCGCCCCTTTCGTATCGAAGCCACGCCAGCAGTGGTTGCTTCTCATGGGGTCATCTGCCACTGACTACTCGAGGCTCTGCACCAGCCGGGACTGGAAAGGCTTAAGTCCAGCACGGATGTTTGACCAGACGGCAGTGTAAAATAAGTAAGGAGTTCCTGTGGGGGACAGGCCTGATAGCGAAAACACCATTCCCAGAATGTTTATCGCTTTAAAAACGCCTCTACGACAACACATTACGAATGCGAAGGCAAACCTTCATAGGAACTGACACGTCTCATGGTGAAAATTCCACGATTCGATGCCCGGTGGTTGTGAAGTTGTTGGCCTCCAGAAGGCGTTTTGGCCGGACCCGGTGTTCGATTTTTTCTCCTAGCTGAAGAAGTAAGACTCACCCAGCTTTCGGCTTCGCTCGAAACAAGATACGCCGGCAAAACAAGCTGTTCTGTTGCAGAATGGTTTAAATCATCGAAATTAAAGACTGTTCCTATGGGATCTTTAGATTGCGACTGAAAGCTACATCATGTGGCAAGCTGTCAGGCGCTGTTGCAGCAAGTGCGAAAATAACAATGTTTGTTCGCTCGTTACCTTTTCAATTTCAACGTCAGCTACTGCAACAGAACACATCGGTCACGTTTCATTTCAGGTCGTTCAGAACGGCCGCGTCGTAACCTGGCCGACCGGAACGATCAGAACGCACGGGACGAAGCGGGCAGCCAGCCTGTGCCGGTCGCCCCCGGCACGGGCAAACGGCCGGACCGCCCGGGCAGCCAGAACCGCCGGCACGACCGAAATCCAAGGAGTCAATAGAGCTGGAACAGCCAGGAGAGGCAGGATAGTCGGGAATAGCCGGGACTGTCGGGACTGCCGGGACTGCCGGGACGGCCGAGACAGCTGGGACTGCCGGGACTGCCGGGACTGCCGAGACAGCCGGGACTGCCGAGACAGCTGGGACGGCCGAGACAGCTGGGACGGCCGGGACGGCCGGGCCAGCCGGCAGGTGCCCGGAACCACTGACCTGCCGCGGCGGCGGCGTACGGGCGGCTCCAGCTGGGCGTGCAGGTAGTCGGGCCGCTGCCGTTTGGCCGGGCCCAGTCTCTCACGCAGGAGGGCCGGCCCGCCCTCGGCCGCAGACGACTCGGCCAGCCTGCCGCGAGTGGGGACGGGGATCTTTCAATCACTGACAACGGCAGCACGGATAAATGAACCAGCCACCGACGCGCGCCGACGCACCGACGGACACACCGCACACGGACAGTTCAAGAGAACGTGTCACAAGCACTGAGGAGTCTAGCCAAGGACATCCCGAATGGAGTACGTTGCACAATGAAAGGCGCTGCAGTAAGACGTGGCACAGTGTGCAGTGCCGCAGTGAGATGCGGTGCAGTCCTATGAGGGGCAGAGGGATGCGGTACAGTATGACGCAGCGCAGTGCGAGGCAGCGGAGTGAGATGTGGCGCAGTGAGAGGTGACGCAGTGTGAAATAGTAAAGTGAGACCTAGTGCAGCTGGAGACGACTGGGAGCTGGTGCTGTGCCGGATGACTGACGGGTGATGCAGTTGGACCCCGCGCAGTGTGAGGTGATTACGCGGTGGCACAGTGAGAGTTGCCGCACTATTCGGTAGCTGAGAGACGGCACGGCGGCAGCCGGCGCGGTGTCCGGCGCCCGCGGGCTGACCTGGACGAGGCGGGCGGCGGCCGCGGCGCCGAGCGGCAGCCGTGCGGACACGTGTCGGCCGTGTAGCGGTGCGGCGCCACCAAGCCCGGGCAGCACATCATCCGGCCGCTGACCGACGCGCAGAACTCCTCTATCTGACTCCGCACCGACGGCAGCTCCACCACGCCGCCGTAGATGGTGTTGTTCACCCTGGCGACGGTAGCGAGCACGTTCACTCTGCGATCGGCCCCGGAATAGGTCAGTCATGGCGTCCGCCCAGCTGATTCCCCTCTGGCTGCCCAGACCATGGTTCTTCTCGATAACCCGGTCTGGGTGTGTCCGTGTCGCCTGCCCAGCTGCCTCGCCTCTGGTGACCCGGTCTGGGTGTGTCCGTGTCGCCTGCCCAGCTGCTTCCCCTCTGGTGACCCACTCTGGGTGTGTCCGTATCGTCTGCCCAGCTGCCTCCCCTCTGGTGCCCCGGTCCGGGTGTGTCCATGTCGTCTGCCCAGCTGCCTCCCCTCTGGTGTCCCGGTCAGGGTGTGTCCGTATCGTCTGCCCAGCTGCCTCCCCTCTAGTGACCCGGTCTGGGTATGTCCGCGTCGTCTGCCCAGCTGCCTCCCCTCTGGTGCCCCGGACCGGGTGTGTCCGGACGGCCGGCCGGTGCCTGAAGCCGGATCGGAGCAGGGCTCACGGCACGCCGCCGCCACTGTCCGCCGGGAAGCCCCGGGACGCCCAGCTGAGATTAAAAATTCCGCAGTCGGCCGGCGTCAGCAGCCAGCGCCAGCAGACACGATACCAGGCCGATCGCATGGTCCACAGGCTACGCAGGATCACACAGTCCACAGACCAGGCGGGCCCACGGCCCGGAGAACACGCAGAACCGCAGGGTCCACAGGCCCGGCAAGACCGTGGGATTCAGACACAAACCCGGTAGGTTAACAGGGGAAGCTACGCGTACCGGCACTAGGCGGAGTGAGTATAAGCGATCTAATACGCTTAAAACTTTCCTCTGGAAATCTTCTAAAGTTACATTCTTTATTACCGTAATGTTTTAGGCTGCGACCGAAAATGCACGTAGTTTGACGTGTTCATTACCATAATATGGAAAACTCCTCTTGTAAAATTTTGGAGACTTCACATAATCCGATTACGTGCTTAACTATTCAACTTTCCACACTGCTTCCAATAGAGTGAGCAGCGTGGCCCATCATTACAGCTCCTTCCCGCTGTCCTTTGGCGGGACGGCGAGAGCAATGGGATCGAAAACGACTGCGCTTCATTGACGATGCGGCAGGCAACAGAATGGGATATCCAGAAGAATATAACAATGGCTCATCCAGATGGCTGTACTCGGGTCACGACTGCACAAACTCGCGGACGAAGACATGGGCCAAAAACAGACATCCCAGCCAAGCACACAAATATGGCGGTTGGTGGTTACGATGGCTCGTGGCCCGTTAGACATCCAGACCTCAGACGGCGCCTACTTGGCCTTCAGCAGGTCGACGGTCCAGCCAGGCCGGGCGGGCCCGCAGCGCTGCAGGTGTTTCAGCACGCGACTGCCCTGATAGCCGGCCCCGACCAGCCGCGTCAGCAGTTCCCGAGCCACCAGCCGCACAGGACCGGGGCCGACCACCTGTCACACAGAGGACACAGCGGTCATAGGACCGGGACCGACCACCTGTCACACACAGAGGACACAGCGGTCACAGGACCGGGACCGACCACCTGTCACACACAGGACACAGCGGTCAGAGCACGTCATAGGACCGGGACCGACCACCTGTCACACACCGGACACAGCGGTCACAGGACCGGGACCGACCACCTGTCACACACAGGACACAGCGGTCAGAGCACGTCATAGGACCGGGACCGACCACCTGTCACACACCGGACACAGCGGTCACAGGACCGGGACCGACCACCTGTCACACACAGGACACAGCGGTCAGAGCACGTCATAGGACCGGGACCGACCACCTGTCACACACAGGACACAGCGGTCAGAGCACGTCATAGGACCGGGACCGACCACCTGTCACACAGAGGACACAGCGCTCAGAGCACGTCACAGGACAGGGACCGACCACCTGTCACACAGAGGACACAGCGCTCAGAGCACGTCACAGGACAGGGACCGACCACCTGTCACACACAGGACACAGCGGTCAGAGCACGTCACAGGACAGGGACCGACCACCTGTCACACACAGGACACAGCGGTCAGAGCACGTCATAGGACCGGGACCGACCACCTGTCACACAGAGGACACAGCGGTCACAGGACCGGGACCGACCACCTGTCACACAGAGGACACAGCGGTCAGAGCACAGCACGTCACAGGACCGGGACCGACCACCTGTCACACGGAGGACACAGCGGTCAGAGCACAGCACGTCACAGGACCGGGACCGACCACCTGTCACACAAAGGACACACCGCTCAGAGCACAGCACGTCACAGGACCGGGACCGACCACCTGTCACACAGAGGACACAGCGGTCACAGGACCGGGACCGACCACCTGTCACACAGAGGACACAGCGGTCAGAGCACAGCACGTCACAGGACCGGGACCGACCACCTGTCACACAAAGGACACACCGCTCAGAGCACAGCACGTCACAGGACCGGGACCGACCACCTGTCACACAGGACACAGCGCTCAGAGCACAGCACGTCACAGGACCGGGACCGACCACCTGTCACACAGGACACAGCGGTCAGAGCACGTCACAGGACCGGGACCGACCTCCTGTCACACACAGGACACAGGGCTCAGAGCACAGCATATCACAGGACCGGGACCGACCACCTGCCACACAAAGAACACACCGCTCAGAGCACAGCGCGACAGTAGTCCTCGAGCCACCAGCCGCACAGGACCGGGACGCGTATTTATGAAACGTATACCAATACGACACTGGCTTTCTGCGACTGGTTGATTTGGTGCGTGACGTTTATTAGATGACACAACATCCGGAAACGTTTCCGGACTGGCGGTTGATGTCAAGCGGGAAATGGACGCTGGCTGACACTTGTGCGTGGCTCGACCGTCGTGGCCCACTGCCCGGCTTTGGAGCGGCAGCAGATGCGTTGTGCTGTAAGAATTCCGATCGCTGGCTGACCGTTTAGAGCACCCCGAGTCGCAAACGCTGGGAAGTCTCTGAACATTTGTGGCTGCAAACTTACGGATACTGGATATTTCAAATTTGCCGCTAACCTACGGCCTAATCACTTTGCGCAGGCGGTACTAGTGACATCCGCGTCCCCAAGTGCAAAAGTGAAACACGACATCCGACACACGGCGATAGACAGCCGACATAGACATAGACATAGACAGCGATAGTCATCCGACACACGACAGATAATGGACATCCTTGGTGTCTAGAGTAATGACAGTTTGAGCAGTTCAACATTCGTAGGGTCTTGCATTCGGCCCATACTGCTGAACACACAAAATCGCAATGCAGGATGCAGGGGGAAAAACTCGTCTGCGTTGCAAACAGACAAATACAGACTCTTCCACTATTAACTTGAGTTGCATGAAATAACGCGTATCACTGACGGACCTACGGGGCCACCGGGGCCAGACTTTGTTCCAAGATCGTGGCGCACCCGAAATAGAAACACAAATGATGTCATAAACCCCCTCCCGCTAAAAAAAAACCGGTACCACCTTATCTCCTTCGTTTTTTTCTTCGATGTATCTTGAGGTTTTATTTTGAAAAAGTACAACAGGAAGTTGCTTTTCAAGACGGTAAAAAGTGGCTGACGTCATGGTTACAATCAGCTAGGCCCGCCACAGGTCGCCGCCACCGTACCGGGTGGGCTGTGACGTCAGCTGAAAAGCATTAGTTGAAGATAACAGTGCGAAGACGCCGGCATTTATTTTGGCCAGTCCCCGTTTTTGATTTGACCGCCGGCCGCCTTGTGTGATTCTGCTGGCAGTCGTGTGACACGGTGCTGAACAATAATGCGCTGTCTCCGGGATGCGCGTTATGCGAGGGATCTGGTAACATTCAGCGCGTGGGTTTGTAGGTTGGTTATTGGGGCTTAGGGGCGCACTGAGTTCAAGGTCCTTCGGCGCCCATAACTTGTTTAAGTAGCTCCATCAACAAGAGTCACGACGACTAACATATTCCATCGGTGTAACGTAACGCAATTACGCCAAGGTAAAAAAGCTACCTACAAGAGCATACACAAAAAAAAACACGTGTGATTAGTAAGGTGCAAACACCGCAGAAAAACCGATATCCGATAGAAACCTGAACAACTGTCCCGTCTATACGAAACGGGAGTCATCTCCCAGCAAGTCCAGCGAAGTGAGAGGTGTCGCACTGTGCCCAAAGTGCCGTAAACGTTCTGAAGTCAAAACATTGCATGTGATCAGCACATGGTGCAGTGAGGGGCTCGCTGCAGCGGGGGCATATCTCTCTCTCTTCGTCCTTCAAAAGAAGGTGATGCGTTACGTGTGTGTGGCCTTGGCGCAAACGGGAGAGAATGACCTCCTCTCGCCGGTTTTGACGGGAACCTGGGGCCCAGCTTCCCAGGCGGGGTTTAATAACTTTAAGCTCATTCGGACCGAGCGCATCCCACTCACGCTGCCACAACTCATACATATACGACGAAAACACAGGGTAAAAGTCTTTGGCACGCAATGACATTCGTCGCGTAACAAACCTGCGTGACGCACGCTTCGCGGCTGCATCAGCCCGTTCGTTGCCAGATATCCCCACATGACTTGGGATCCAGCAGAACGCCACTCGCTTTCCAAATCGGTCTAACGCTGTCAGTCGCTTTAAAATATCCTGTATAAGGGGATGACGCGCATAAACACACTTCAGCGCTAAAAGGCTGCACGAGTCTGTAAAAGGTACGTAAAAACCATCGTCGCTAGCCTCAATAAAACAGAGCGCCTTGCAAATGGCCACAAACTCCGTGTAAACCGATGCATGGGATGGCAAAGTAAATGACCGAGTGTCAAAGCCACACACGAAAGCACAGCCCACACCAGTCTCTGTTTTCGATCCATCGGTGTAAGTAGTGATATGGCCATCGTAGGATGCCATGCGCTCCAGTGCTCTGCACCGTAACTCCTCCGGGACCACGTCGCGCTTCCGGTTCTGAGCCAAAGATACGTCGACCGCAGGAGACAAGAGTTCCCAAGGAGCTATATCTAGATGGTAAGGACATGCCACGGACCTCAATCGCACACCGCTCTCAGCTAAGAGGTCATGGACCCTCATACAGAAAGGAGTGGTTTTTCAGAGATCGTCCGGTCCGAAATAGGACTACTGTGCTGGAAGAAAACACCACTTCATACGTCGGGTGGCCGGGGAACTGAGCTAACTTGCAAGCATACCGCAGCCCGAGCACCTTCCGTCGCAAAGCCAGAGGTGGCTCGTTAGCTTCGACCAAGACACTAGCGGTGGGAGACGTTCTGAAAGCACCCGTAGCAAAGCGCAAGGCAGAGTTGTGCACTGCGTCCAACGTACGCTTGTTGGTGTCGCAGGCAGTCATATACAAAACAGACATAGCCCAACTTAGCATACGACGCGTCGTATGCACCCTCAATGTCAAAAACACACCTCCCACACGACGTCGTTCCTGAAAGGCAACACGCACTGCAGTGTCTCAGGCTAAAACGTGGTCGACAGTGCTACGGTTTTTCCTGAGAGCGCACTGAGCATCATCAAATACGTTGTTCTTCTCTAAAAACCAGGTCCGGCGGAGGTTAACCATCTTCTCCAAAAGTTTCCACAATGAAGATGTCAAAGATATAGGACGATAATCAAGAGGGTCTGGGCCACTCTTGTCGGGCCTGGACAGTGGGATGATGGCCTCTCATCAGGCCAACGGGAACCGGCCATTGGTCAAAATCGCGCTGAACAATAGTCAATAATGTCTGAACCGCGCAATGTGGAAGGCGTCAAAACATATCGTTATGTACTTCGTCTGGACCCTCCGACACGCTGCGTAGGGACGATATTGTTGACCTGAGTTCAGCCATTTTGAACGCTTCGTTATAGGAGTGCCGCTCAGAGGTATAAAAATTCACTCGCGACCGCTCACAGCGAGTTTTGTAGCGCACAAACTCAGGATCAGCGCCGCCACCCCGTCGGCGCTCTGCGAGGGCGCGGCCGATCTCGTTGGCAACGTCGGCAGGGTGAAACAGCACCAGTTTGTAGGAAGTTTGTCTCAAGTGCTATTCGTCGCGATTGTGTGTAGGATTCCGTTGTCTGTGAAATGAGGCGTTCCTTGATTTAGTGTATCTAGATTAACTCGCTCCCTGTCAGCAAGGCAACAGACTACACGAGAACTGGGAACGGGTCAACAAGGGCGACGCAACAGTCCAAAACTTTGGTATAAACTGAGCATCCTGGAGGGAATCGCTGCGGTTTAATTGAATAATGCAGAGCATTCTAGTGCTACGACGATGCCTGGGGCTTTTTTGTACTGAATAATTTACAGATCGGGACGTCTGGTCCGCTGACCTCGACAGGATGCTGCCTTCTCAGAGCTATAGGTTATCTGCTGACCTGTCTGGTATTGTGTAAGTCATTTTACCACAGTATTCATGAATTCTGTTGGGATGGAAAGCATGCGAACGTCCATTGATAACAGATGAGTTGCATGGCTCTACTAAGCTTTGCGTAAAAGCACAGCCCTCGACTTTGAACACCCCTGTCTCTGTTGCCCTGGACTCAGCTGACGCTAGTTTGGCCGTTCACACCGTTCCCCGAACCAACCACGGTAGGGTCGGTATTAAACTGGCTTAGCACAGAAATAGAACATAATTCCAGTGGAAACACAGTCTTCAAATGGCTTTACATAGCAACTGCAAAGTTGAAGCGAGATATATGAGAGCTACCCATTAGCTTCGGATTTGCGCTTGTTCCACGAAGAAACGTGGGGAGACTTTCACAGGAAATGAAACGCAGCCAGTGCCTAATATGTCAAGTCCAGTACAGACAGGACTGCGTTCGTTTAATGCACTGCAGGCTGCCACGCTGCATTACGTCTTCGCTGGCGGCTCAACCCAGATACTGATTTTGTTTTTGTTTTTCCACAACCGAACGCATCGTTGAGCATACGGTTCTCGAATGCAAGAGGTCACACCATGCGTGGCTGTAGGCCGAGTTTGTGTCACAGGAGACGATGAGTGAATCTTCAGGCCCGATCACACAGCTGACGCAGATACTGCCCGTTCTAACAGTCGAATTTTGTTGTTCTATGAAACAATCTTCTGCATCTAGTATTATATCATATAATCTCAAGAATTTCAATATCATAATCTTCACCATCATACGTCTCAATGGTTTTAATATATTAATTAAGATATAACAATTAAAACCTTAATATAACATAATCAGAACAGAATTTTTTTACTTAACTTTTGTCATCAGTTTTCCATTCAGAAGGTGTCATCCTGTGTTCGTGTTCGTGACATTGCCACAGAACAAGGGACCCAGGCAGACCTATATTTCCATAGAAATTTTCGACTTTCGGATGTCTTATCCCACATTTTCGCCTTAAGTCGTCGTGACCATGTTTGTTTGACTCAATGAAGCCTTTAGAGTGTTAGGGGAACAGCAGTCTAGTCGTTTTTAAGATTGGGCGCTGCTGGGCTGCTAAGAAATTCTTGTCAGTCAGATTCAACGTCCACATGAATCTGGTCACTGATTGGGTTACTAATCTGGTTACTGATACTGCTCGTCAACCGTATAAGAACTTAACTGGCGAAAGTTTCACGTGACTGTTTCTTTTTATCCAAATGGTTTTCGAGGAACATGTTAGGAACTGGAGCCCGTGCTAAGCAGAACTGGTCACATAGACTCCGACCCTAATACCCGATCGTGCAAGACCAGATAATGGCTGTTTTGGGCGTAGAAAGTTTGACGAACGCTCGTGGATACGCCCCGACTGTGCACATAGCCTAAAGATTATCTCGTCTACCCACATAGAAAATCGGCCTACCGCGACGCAATCAACTCTGATATTAGAGAGGCGTATCTTCAACGGGGCGTACGGTTGTGGAAAAACAAGAAGATGAACGTTTTGGCTTGAGCCGCCAGCGAAGACATAATCCAGAGTGGCAGCCTGCAGCACATCAAAAGAACGCACATCTTTTCTTTATTGGACTCGACAGAACAGCCACTGGCCGCGTTTTATATCTCCTTTCAAGTCTACCCACGTTTCTTTGTGGAACGAGTTGTCCTGGCCACCTAATGGCACCTCATATCATGGTAAGGAGTCGACACTCCTAGCACCTGTAAAGTTGCAGTGGCTGGGATGGCTGTTTTACGTTGAGAATGAAACGTATGCTTGTCAAGTCAAATGTCTTCTGTTTTCTAAGACGTCAGCCGAAAGGCAGACCCTCATTCCAGACTGTGCCACAAACTGAATGCCGAACTACCCAATACGTTCACGCCTGCGCACAGACGTCGCTACCATCAGCAAGATGAGGGTGAATAAAATGATAACTTTCGAATCCCGACCGTACAAGATTTAGCATCGGCATCATGGAGCGCAAATCCGCGATCCTAATGGGTAGCCCTCAAATATCCCGCTTAAACGTTGCAATTTTACATCTGAAAGCTATTTCAGGCCGTTTCGACCGGACCAGATTAAACGATTAAAGTTTAATTACCAGATTAAATTAAACCAGACTGTCGGCATGACAGTGCAAATCTGAGACGCTAATTATATATATATATATATATATATATATATATATATATATATATCATATACATATCACGTAATCATATAGACGCCTTCCTATACCGCGCTTAGCATTGCAATTTCCCCGAAAATCATTTGAGGAAGGTCTCGCCACCAGAATTATGCTTTGTTTCTGAGTTACGGCCATCCGATACTAAACACTCAGTGGCCGGCTCGCGGAGCGGTTTGAATGGCCAAGACAAAAAGCCTCCGCCAAGACCAGGGCAACGGAGATAAGGGTGTTCAGAGTCGAGGGCTGTGCTTTTACTTAACGCTTAATAGAGCCATGCAACTTCTTTGTTACCAATGGACGTTCGCGTGCTTCCCACGCCAACAGAATTCAACAAGTGTGGTTAAATAACTTACACAATGCCAGACAGGTCAGCAGGTAACCTATAATTTTCAGAACGCAGCACCCTAACGAGGTTCGCCGGACCATACACCCCCGATCTGTGCGGTATTCAGTACAAATTAGCCCAAGGCGTAATCAAACCACAAGTACGCTTTCCACCATGCTCTTAAACCGCAGCGATCCCCCCCAAAAAAATGTTCAGTTTATATCATAGTTTTGGACTGTTGCGTCGCTCTTCTTGGCCCCATGCCTAGTTCCTAGTTTCCGGTTAATCGGCTGAATTCCTAACAGGAAGCAGTTAAATCTAGGTGCACTAAATCAAGGAACGCCTCATTACACAGGCAACGGAAACTAGCACACAATCGCGACGGTAGCACTTGAGACTAGCTTCCTACAAACCAGCGCGCTGAATGTTACCAGCTTCCTCGTATGAAGCGCAGCACGATGGGCACTATTGTTCAGCACCTTGTCACACGACTGCCAAAAGAACCACACACGGCGGCTGGCGTTCACGTCAGAAACAGGGGACGGAACAAAATAACTGCCTGCATCTTGGCATTGTTATCCTCAGCTAGGACACTTTTCAGCTGACATCATAACCCATCTGCCACTATGGCGGCGACCTGTGGCGGGCGCAGCTGATTGTGACCATGACGTCAGCCACTATTGCGGTCTTGGAAAACGACTTTTCCTTGTGCTTTTTCCTCAAAATAAAATTGCAAGCTCCAAGGACGAAAAAGCTAACGAGACACGGCGGCGCCGGGTTTTCAGCAGGAGGGCTTTACGACATCATGTCCCTTTCTATCCCGGATGGGCCGCGATCTCGGAATAAGGGAAGGCCCCAGTGGCCTTCCGGGTCCGTGACAGCTACGCCATATTTCAGGCAATTCAAATGAACTGATAAAGATGCTGGATTTGTCTGCAACGCAGACGACAGTTTTCTCCCACTGCATTGCGATCTCATGTCACTCAGTAGCATGGGCCGAGTGCAGAACCCTACGACTGTTTAGCTGCTCACGCTGTCATTACTCTCATAAACAGGATGTCCACTGTTTGTCGTAGTGTGTCGGATGTCGTGTTTCACCTTTCCACTGGAGGACGCGAATGCCCGCAGTACCGCCTGCACAGCGCGATTAGGCCGTAGGTTATCGGCAAATCGAACCACCCAACATTCATTTATAGCACAAAGCATAGCCCGCAGCACCAAGGCTGGACGGCGGGCTAAAACGGTCGAGCCACGCACAGCTGTGAGCCAGCACTCAATACTCCCAGCATTCAATACTCTCAGCACTCAATACTCAAGTCCCACGCACGTGCCTACCAATCGAAGGCGTCGGCCGGGAGCCAACAGTGCAATGCTCTTGGGCGCATGCTATTTTAACGTCAGACGACGGTAGCACGCGGTCGTGTTTCAGCGCTAACCTGGGCCACCACCGGCCGCACGGTACGTGGCATTTTCGGGTCCGTTCCGAGCGCCGGTTCTGGCTGAGGGCCCTTTGCATTAGCCTTTTCTTCGTTCGAACGAACCAAGAAACTGACGAAACACACTCTTTGTTCCACAAGCTAAAGTAACTTGCTTTCCTCGCGTAAACGGCCAAACCTTTATGGTGCTGACAATGACACATCAGTGGGTTGTTAGTGGACTCACCAATTTAGTTTGTACGACAAGCTAAATTAGCTTGCTTCACTGGGTAAACGGTCAAACTTTTGCGGTGCCGACAATGACACATCAGTGGGTTATTAGTGGACAAAGTTTCGTCTAGTTCAACCAAAGCCCGACACACATATCGGGGAGATTCCTGGAATATCAAACGAGTATTTGACACATCAGGATGTAGTTCACCGGGCAAGAGTATCCGCGGCCCACCTTACGTAAGCTCGACGGTGACAGAGCGCGCAGGGATAATGAAAGATTTCTCGGACGAGTCCATCGTAGACCAGCGAGCTTCCGAGAGATGGGCACTGATTGGTTTTTGATACTCGGTCACACAACGGACTTCTACACTGCCAGTTGGCACGTGGAAACTGCGTCCGTTACGGCGCCATGCTATCGGAACTCACGATGGCCACGATCACGAACAAAACTCAGGCCTGGAATCAAGCATCATAGCCAGCAGAACATTTTGCAGGGTGCACGACGAGCACAATCCACCGAGTTCCTCTTCACATTTGGAGGCATGTTTTAAAATGTTGTTTGTCGCATCTTTTGTATTCACGCATTTCGCCATGCAAACGGATACGGCCAATGAACTGCAAGTATGAACGTCACGCAAGCACATTACATTGCTCGCTGTAATACTGAGCGATTCATGAACGCCACAAAAAAAGCACCGAAACGCAAGAAAAAAACATTTTTGGAACACTTGCGTATCCAAAGGTGATATCAAGTTAACGCAATGTGTATGACAAAACGGAAGGTTTTTTTTCCCTCTCCCAAATTAAAAAAACCCTCTCCCAAGGTTTTTAACACTGTCGGCGAACGTTCTTTGGAGAAAAACGTCCTTTGAAGCTGGATGAAATCTGGAGAGGGGACACATTTCCAGTCTCCCTGTGGCACTGCCCGAGGCCCTAGTGAATTCCGCTTCGCGATATATTTGTCTTTTATCGAGCAACATTTCTAAACACGGCACCTTTCAATCAAGCGAATGCAGGGATTTCACTTAGTGAGTGAAAACGGCCCATTCGGGCCGCATGAAATTAAGATACCTTTGAGCAAGCGGCGGTCCTGTGTTGGAAACTCGATGCTGATATCGTAATAAATCACCCAAAGCTAGCCGTCACCGGACTGCCAATCCCTCTACGGAGACGCAGCGGTAGGCTGGCGGGCCGTAAGTTAGGTTAGGCCGTTCACGTATGCCGCCGGGCGCGGTAACTGAGCGACCCCTGCCAGTGACAGATCCGGGGAAGCAAACAAATCATTACGGCCCCCGGTGTGTCGCAAACTTCAAAACAATGGCCTTTGGTCCCAATGAACACATTAACAGCTCGGCCCAGGAAACACAGTATTTGGCATATTTAATGGCTGTTTTGTTCGCACTCTTCCAACATCTGCCCCACTCAACGCATTCTGATCCCTCTGGAACAAGTCGTCTAGATACACACCACAAATGGGCGGAGAATGCATAACCACAAACTGGTTTGCATCTAATTTACGACATGACCTACGACAGCCACACATACACGAAATGTCGTACATACCTTCAGAAGCATATTTATCGGAAATCCATCAGGAAAAACTTTTCTAAAATAGGAATTTCTATGCAGTGTCTCAACATTTTGCAGGCCAAAGCAAAACGTCAACCCTCGGTGCAATGATGTAATACGAGCACCAATGAACACGAATAGCAACACAAGGCCATGGTAGCATCCAACAGCCGACGTCCTGTAATCGTGGTTACACGGTCAATGTTACGCGCCACAGCCATCTGGACCCCAGCTGTAACCGCGCTGGTCGCGCAGCGACCATCTAGACCCCAGCCGTACCAGCGCTGGTCGCGCAGCAACCGTCTAGACCCCGGCTGTAACAGCGCTGGTCACGCGGCGATCGTCCAGAACCCAGCTGTACCAGCGTTGGTCACGCAGCGACCGTCTAGACCCCAGCTGTACCAGCGCTGGGCGCGCGGCGGTCGTCTAGACCCCAGCCGTACCAGCGCTGGGCGCGCCGCGATCGTCTAGAGCCCCGCCGTGCCAGCGCTGGGCGCGCTGCTGTACGCCTGACGGTGGGCGCTGCTCCGCCCGCAGCGCCGCTCCGCTGAGGCGGGCGGCACCAGCACGGACGACAAACAGCACAGCCGGGCAACTGATGCGAAAATCAATTCGGCCCACCAAGCAACCACGTCGCCCCAGCTTGCCGGCTAAACTTTATTAGTCATCCTAAAGATGCAGTTCAAAGCTATTTCTTGTTCAGAAACAAAGGTAATCCTGTAATCACTTGGATATTGCATTTACAGCAACATTTCTGTGCGACGGGATCCCCCTGTTCGCAAAAACGCAGCTTTCGGCGAACGCGGCACAACAGGTGACTGCAGTCAGTCCACAAGATGATAAGCCATAATGGCGACCGAAAGCGAGATTTTTCCCCAAGCAGTGCGGTGCGTACTCCACGTGACACAAAAGGGTCCGCACAGGAACGCCATCCGCCATGTTGTTCACGACCCCGTGACACCACGACCCAACCCAGCAGCCGTGCGGCGGGCAGTCGGCCGACCCGAAGGGGAGGGTGACGCCCGTCGGGCGGGTGGCGGTCAGTATGGCGACAACAGTCCGCCAAGCGGGGGAAAATGGCGGTCAACCGGCCGACCAGCAGTCGGCACCCAGTCCGCGGCGTCAACAGGGCGGCGGCCGCGTTCACCCACCCTGGGCTGGGCCACCAGCTTGTTGAGGCTGAGCAGCGGTCCGCTGTAGCAGGACGTGTTGACGTACAGCGGTCCGGTCCAGGTGGTGGCCCCGCTCTCCACGCCGGGCGAGCGGCCGGCCGGCTCCACCTCGGCGGCCGTCTCACTGAGGAGGCGGCCGACAGCCGGGATTTAGAGCCAGCCGTGACGGGAGACCCCGCGCCCCGGCACAACGCCGTTATCGTCCGCACCGGCCCCAAGCTGGCCAGTGCAGAGCTGTTCTCACTGACAGAGAATCAGCTGGATATCCCAGCACCAGCTAAAAACGGATGTTTACGCAGCGTGACGAACGTAAGTACATGTCATTATTCCGCTCAATGTCCATGAGGACCAATCCCATCAAAGTTAAGCATGGGACAGCCACAGACTGAGAGCCCAGGGAGAGAAAACCGCATGGCGAGATACCCTTTTAAGTCCCTGCCTTCAGAACGCCGCACATTTTTAGTTTCTGGCGATTATGATAAATTACCAGTGTTCTATGCCCCATGCCGCAGTAAACTACGCAAGAACCCTTTCGTCTTCTGCAACCAGAGATCAGGCAGTTCATCTAAGCTCAGTTCCAAAGTGGCGACGTACGACTGTTTCGGGTCGGTTGAACCAGAGGGTCCGAGTCGTCTCACGTCAAATCCAGGCTCACCTGCTGCTCTGGTCTCCCTCCGAACTGGCCTGTCTCTCCTGCCAGCCGTCAGGTGGCAGCAGGGTCGCGCCGTGAGCGCTGGCCCACTCCACGGGGAACAGGCAGTCGCTGTTGTGCGGGTAAATCAGCTCCGGCGCTCTGGCGACCCGGCAGACAGCGATCACGTGACGCCAAGGCAAATGCCACCTTACGACCGAACGCAGTGTGACAGCGCTGTCAGGCGAAGGCTTCCTCCGACAGCTGCGAGTAGCCGGTCCATGGTTTTCCCCGCCTTCGTGAAATCACATGACTGCCTCAGCGTTATCTGTACCTAAGATGTTTTGGACCTACAAAACTCAAAGTATGAATTCTTAACAGATGCCTGGTAGCATCGAACATTGGAAAACATCATGTAACCTAGTTTCAAAAAAAAAAGAAAAACGGAAGCAAAAACAAAACAAAACGTAAAACGTGTCGCGCACTGATGAGGACACTGACACCACACTTCACATACCCGGACACCGAGAGCAGATGTCTGACAGCCGAACGCTGGCGGCAGACACCAGACACCCGGACGGCGACGACAGGCACCCGACACTCACCCGGGCAGTGAGAGCAGACGCAGCCAGACCAGGTGTCCGGCGGTGCGCTGCACGGCCGCCGCGCACAGCCGGCCGGGCGTCTCCGGGTGCACTACCTCCAGCGCCGCGCCGGCCACCAGGCCGACCTCCTCGGCAGACTCCCAGACGGCCAGGTCGCCCGCGCGCACATTCCCAGGGCTGTCGTCAGCCTCGCCGGCCCTCGGCGGCACCTCACGAGCGCCCCGGCCGGGCGCTGAGGCGTCACTCTTGTTACCACCGGGCGCTGAGGCGTCACTCACGCCATCACGGGGCGATCGGACGCCACGACAGTCACGATCGGGCGCTGGCACGTCACTGACGCCACCGCCGGGCGCTGGGACGTCACTCGCGTCAATGGCGGACCCTGGAGCGCCGCTCGCACCACGGGAGGGCGTTCCGACGTCACTGACATCACCGCTGGACACTGGAGCGCCACTCACGTCGCCAGCGGACACCAGAGCGTCACCCTCGTCGTGGCTTGGCGCTGAAATGCCACTCATGTCTCGGTCGGACGTTGTGACGTCATTTACGCCATGGACGGATTCTGGCACGCCATCGACGGGCGCCTCCGGCCGGCCCGAAGACGGCTGAGCGTCTCTGGGAAGCCGGACGCCACCGTCAGACGTCGTGACGTCATCGCCAGCTCGCCAGCTGTCTCGCCGGCGTCCTCGGTCGGAGCCTTGGCGTCACGGGCTGCCGGTGCGCCACCGCACTCGGCCCCGACCGGCGGCTCTGGCGGACTCGGAGCTCCGGCTCCCTCCGCGCCGGCGGCGGACGGTGACGCCAGTGACGGTCCGGCCGCGCCGCCGCCGCCGCCGCCGCCGCTGGGGGCGTCCTGGCGCGGTGAGCAGGCCCGCGATGACAGCAGGTCGTCCCCGGAACAGTCCAGACCGTGGGCGCGGCACCAGCCTGCCGACACAGCGACGCCGGCTCGGCTCCAGCTGACGGAACACAGCTGTCCGAGCCGCGCCGGCCGGCCGACAGGGCAGTGGAAGCACGCCCGTCACCGCTCAGTACAGGGCCCCGTCAATACGGCCACAGAAAGAACAGCACCGCCGTCAGGCAAAAGACCATAGCTTGAAGAATGAAGCCACGGGACCACCAGCACAAAACGGCCAAAAACAAACACCAAGCTGAGGGCGGTGAGCAACGGCCGTTGCTCCGACGCTATCTAAAATACACATTTTGGCTACGGAACACACTACGGTATACTCTATCGCGACAGGGACTAATTCTCCTACACAGCTCGCGCCTAGAATCGATAACGCTTACCCTGGGGCAGTATGTTTGGGTCATGCAGGGACGACAGCCAAGATACGGTCGAGTTGTCTATCTGCACCCGGAAGAAGTACGAGTCGAGGACGGCGACCACGGTGGCCGGACAGATGGCCGACCGGTCCGGATGCACGGCTTCCAGCTTGCAGCCAACTGACGAGTGCTTCACTGGGAACTCGTATTTGGTGTGCTGCGGGCAACAGATACAGCAGTTAGCACAGATTACTTGGCCGCTGTTGCGAAATGATACAAACTACAACTAAAAAGCTGTTGGTTTTCTAAGTTATTTCGCAAGTGGTTTTCGCACCCTAAATTTGAAGGTATACTATCATCCATGGACTCTTTTTAAAATGCGGCCCATATCAAAACGAAACTTTCAAACATTCAGGAAACAAAAAAATTGTTTGCAAGCCCAAATGCCTAACGCAAACGAGGCGCAAACAGAGCATAGCGGAACTCAACCACCGCTGACTGAGCACTGTGTTGCTGCGCTCTCCAACGTGCCCACCGGCAGGCAGCTGGCGTCCACAGCCATCTGTCGTGCTTCGTCGCGACTCATCTCCAGGATGGCCTCCCACTCGTCCCTGGTCCTGTCCACGGCACACTCTGTCGGCGGCTCGTACGAAAACGGCGCACCTGCGCACAGACAGAACACGTCAGGCCTGGTCCTGTTCACGGCACACTGTCGGCGGCTTGTACGAAAACGGCGCACCTGCGCACAGACAGAACACGTCAGACCCTGGTCCTGTCCACGGCACACTCTGTCGGCGGCTCGTACGAAAACGGCGCACCTGCGCACAGACAGAACACGTCAGGCCCTGGTCCTGTTCACGGCACACTCTGTCGGCGGCTCGTACGAAAACGGCGCACCTGCGCACAGACAGAACACGTCAGGCCCTGGTCCTGTTCACGGCACACTCTGTCAGCGGCTCGGATGAAAACGGTGCGCTTGCATACAGACAGGAGTACACCTCAGGCCCACAGACAGGCGTTCAGGTCCGTCGACCAGCAGGACAGGCCAAGCATTCCCGCTCTATCTCAACCTCGGTATCTGTGCCAGTGGCCCGTATCTGTGTCGGCGGTCCGTACCTGAGTCGGCGGTCTGTAACTCTGCAGGCGGTCTGTACTTGTGTCGGCGGTCCGTTCCTGTATCGGCGGTCTGTACCTGTATCGGCAGTGAGTACCTGTATCGACAGCCTGTACCTAGGTCAGCGGTCTGTAACTATCGGCGGTCCGTACCTGCGTCGGTGGTCCGTAACTGTGTCGGTGGTCCGTACCTGTGTCGGTGGCTTGTACCTGTGTCAGCGGTGTGTACCGGTATCGACGGCCTGTACCTGTGTCGGCGATCTGTAACTGTGTCGGCAATCTGTACTTGTACTGGAGGTCCGTACCTGCGTCGGTGGTCCATACCTGTGTCAGTGGTCCGTATCTGTGTCGACGGTTTGTACCTGAGTCGGCGGTCTGTAACTGTGGACGCGGTCTGTACTTGTGTCGGCGGTCTGTTCCTGTGTCGGTGGTCCGTACCTGTGTCAGTGGTCTGTACCTGTATCAGCGGTGTGTACGTATATCAACGGTCTGTACCTGTGTCGGCGGTCCGTACCTGCGTCGGTGGTCCGTACCTGTGTCGGACGCCCAGCCAAAGTGTCGGACGCGTGGGGAGCTGGCGCAGAGCCACAGGTCGGGCGTGTCGTCCAGCGTGTCACGGCGCAGACGAAGACGGACCCCGCAGCGCTCCAGCACCTACCGACATGCAGACACAGGCCGGCGCCCTGAGCCGCCACTGTTACCCGGGCTCGAGCGTCTGCCAATACACAGGGGAAGGCAGCGGAACTGAGTCGCCACGGCCGGCCAGTGCCCGCCACAATATATGGCCGCTGCGACATCAGAGGGCAGCTTGAAACAGGCCGGATGGCCCAAGACAACCGGCCCTATACCATCCCACAGACGGCAAGCGAGGCTCCACAACCACTGATGAGTATCCGTTACAATCGGAAACTGACACCAATAGCCAGCAGCCGGAGCCTCTCGGCACCAGCGCCCATATCTGAATGAAGGCCAATAGACACACGAGGAGTTTTAACAGCATATTTAGCTGCGCAACGCACCGTTGCCGTCCACACGTGGTAGGGATTGGCATCGTCCAAGACTTCTAACTTCATGCCTTCCCCGATCTTCTCGACGTCTGGAACATCCTGCATGAAAATGGCATAGAAACAACCGTTGGCATGACATCATTGCATGGCTTCTTAACGCAATCAAGCATCAAAGAAATTGTTTCAAATTTACACGAAAATGGACGAATTATTCTGAAGATAGAATGCATAGAGTTCCAACTGACGTTTTGAAGTCACTATGCATCTTTCCAATTCTGAGTGCACAGTCTTAAAACTGAAAAACTTTGCGATAATCAAAGAAGGCAGCAACAGGTAAAACTCCTCATGAGAAACCAAATTCTGTACTCCTCACATGTGCTACACTTCATCACAAGGTCAAATGCCACAGAAATACATCAAACGCTTGCCACGGTTACAAACGAGGCATACTGCTGGTAGCCCCTACTCCAACAGACTTGCTTTAGAGAAAAGTCCATCCGATCAACATTCAACAGCCGCAGCGTTCAGGAGTTCGGTGCTGACCGGCGGCGCGCCGTCAGAGCCAGGCGGCCCGTCCCCGTCGCCAGGTGGCAGCACATCCGACAACATCTGCTCCCGGCCGAGGTCTGGCGGGAGGACGCCGGGCGGCGCGCGCAGCTCCACGTGGTGCTGCCAGCCCCAGCCGAGCGGCCGCAGCCGGCCGCTCTGGGCGTCGCACCAGAAGTCGTGCTTCGCGCCGCCGCTGCCGACGAACCGCAGCCTGTCGGCAGGCGGGCCGCGCGGCGTCAGCGACGACCGGCGGCGACCGGCGCGCCAGGTACGCCCTCTGCGCCGACCGACCGTGGCCCCGGCCGGCGGTACACACGGAGCATCGCCGTCATACATCAACAGTCGGAGGCATTTGCGTGGAGAAACAAGGAGAATGGGGCAACAACGACAGCTACATCCTTTCACATCTCGTCTACAAAAGAAGAGTTCTTCCTCGCCGTGGTTGACATGTTCAGCGGTGGCGAAGGACGGTGGCCCGCATGCTACGAGCCAGAGCGGCAGCCGGCTCACCTGAGCAGACTGCCGCAGACCATGGTGACGCGCGCCGGCCAGCAGGATCGACCCGTCTCGGAGGTTACCTCTACCACCGCGCCCACCGCCGGCGTACCGCCATCCCGTACCCGCACCTGGCGGCGACAACCGCAACGTCAACCAGGGCTTGTGCACGGTGGTTAACGAATGCGACACACAATGGAGAAAATCCCTGCACACGAAAATATGCTACCACTTCCGAGACGAAAGATAGCAAGTCTGCTGTTCAAACAATGGGAAAAACTTCTCAAGGACCTTTTGTGTGCAATTTGCTCAAAAAGGAAGGTGTCCTCAAAAAAAGATCTGGAGCAGTCTTTGAGATTCAGACACCCAAAAAGGTCCCAGGGATTCTCCACAAATTCCATGGATGAAATGACAGAAATCAAGCATTTGAGACCAAGCTGATGACCCTGGGATCAAACTCCATACTAAATGGGGCTTATACAGTTCATGACTTTCCCACTTTAGTGGCTACAAACACCAAGTAGTTTTTCCTGAGACACCTGTTGATAATGCTGGTGGAATGTCCTGAATCCATAATCTGACTTAAGACAACCATGATGCATGTGCCAGCCAGTAACAATCAGAATCAATTCCTCTAATAAATGCCAGAGTTAGAGGCACAGTTGAAATGCTACAGTTGTCCTAAGGAAGCAGAACTGACAACTGACTTCAATGGCTTAATCCAATCAAATGAATCTTAGTGGAATCTATTCCAGAATCAGCCCATTTCATTTTGAGTCAGAACTGGAGCACATTAAATTTTGGAAAACCACACTTGGACAGAATCTGAATCAATCCAGGATGCCATAAGTCATATTAAAAATCAGTCCCCTCTGAAAGCAGAATCAGGCATTGGTCTGCTACATGCACTGCTAACCTGTAACTGATACCAAAACACTAGACTAAGTAATACCAAATAAAATGTAAGAAACTAAGTAAAGCAAAATCCTAAAAACATTTGCTGCAAAATCAAAAAATGTAGCCATTACAGGATTTCTCTAGAGCAAGCCCCTGGGAAAGAGGCCAATGCCATCCTACCATGGTGCTGACTTCACATGGCTGGGATGATGAAACAAACTCTGTATTCATTTCTGCAAAACTTTAGAATGACTGAAGCCATGGTTGTAAAGCAAGTTATAAAAAATCTCCAGGCAGGAGAGGAGAGGTAACACCCTCCTGCAATAGCAAAGCTCCATGGATTATCATTTTGACAACCAAAATAGGCAATGAAGTGCCTGTTTGGAGGTCAAAGTTATCAGCATTAGAACATGGGTACACAAATCCCAAAGGCTGCCAAAGAAATAATGCAATACATACGACACATGCATTCTGAAACATGATAATCAACTATCAAACATATATCAATAAAAACAAAAGTTAAATCCACTTTCAGTAGTGAAAAATGAGAAATATGTTAAAGGTACTGAGGCATAAAAATACCACCAAGTGTTATGTGCATACATTTACTACATCTTCAGGCCTACCTATTACCTCTGAACCAGAACAGCATGCTGATGAACATTATAAAGAAAGTGTCTGATAATGCTAATGACAGGGGCCAGCATGGACTGCATGATGAAATTTAATTTCTCAATACAAAAACCATATATTTAGGCCAATGCATTTTTGTGATTCTCTAAAAGCACTGAAGTACAAGATATATACTTACATGATTGAAGATGTAATCATTAGCTGCTTCCAAGCCAGACTCATCTAAGTACTCCTCCCAGACAAATCCTGAAGGAAGAGAAATTTAGTATGCATGAGTTGAAAATCAAGAACAGATTTTTAAAATGACACAGTGATTAAAGAGGTTCTATAATTTAGCAGTTTTTAATCTTGATACAACTAATGTTGTTATTTAAAAGCTAGCACATGAAAAAGTGGCCATTTTAATGTTAAGTCAACCAAAGTTAACAAAGAAGCCAGGAAGTCAACATTTAGCAGAAAAGTAACACAAGGCCATCAAAGCTTTTGTGAGATACATGTGAATATGTTCATCCATACCCTTCTGACTTGGCTCCTCAACAGAAGTCATTATTTAAGACACTTGCACTGATTTCACGCACAATGAAACTTGTCAGGCGGTCTCTGACACTTAAGTCCCACACGAATTGGAACCAATATGAGAAAACCCAGCTTTTTTAACGTTTGGTCACAGGACCAATGATGTATGGAAATTTTCGACAGATTCCAAATATGCGGGTTGGTTGGTTAGGTTGGGTTGGCGCGCACAGCTACTCGGGCTCAAGCGCCCGGTGTCCATTCCGCACCACACATGTCACAAATTAGATGTGTTGAGATCTGAGCCCATAACCTAGCCGTTATGAGTCCGAATCTTTATTCACTAAGATAACAAGAAGTAGGCGCATTTGGAATATGCGGCTTAAAAAGATACAATACATTGTTTGTATCAGGTGCGCCACAAATGTACTCATTTGATTTTTGCAATACTGAGTTACGAGTGACTAAGAGATGTTTTTTTACATTTAATCAGGCATTTAAAATATTAATTGTATTAATTAAAATATTAATAGTATTGATACATAATAAATAAAGTAAACTGGAAAAATTCTTAGTTATTAAACATTGAAAATCGACAACATTGAATTAAAAAACGTCATAATTTGTTGCTTTTTGTTGCAATCTTGTCTCAGCTGCGCCACAAATATACTAGTTTGGACAGTCTGCTCAGTATGCAATACTGAGTTACGTATGACTAAGATTAGGTTTTTTTTAACATTTGAGCAGGCGTTTTATACATTTGTTGTGTTGGAAAATAATAATCAAAGTTAATTAGACCACACTCTCATTTCTATACTCTTAAAATAAACAAAATTGCATAAAAACGTCATTAAACTTTGGTTTTTGTCAATAAACTGCTCTACGTTCGACACCGACAGTCCTCTTCACGACCTGTGGGATTTGCTGCTGTCTGCTACAAACCGCACCGCACTCCGGCGCGGGGTGGTGCTCTGCAGTGGTGGGCGGGCGGAACCGTGCCGCTGCGTGGTGTATCAGATGTCATTTTTTGTTTCTGCTGATTGTACGACATTTGACTGAACTGGGCTGGTAACGTTCTGGTAACATTTCACAAGTTCGCAACGATTAGGAAACATGGATCCTGAAGCATTTCTTGATCTCGCAAATCAAGTTACGAAGCTTAATCCATATCCATACTTTGACATCGCACATTGCGCAATTACCTGCCTGTACGTAAGGGAGGATATTGGTGCAGGTGAGTGTTATGGTCTCTTATCTTTGTGGCTGGTCACTGTAAGTCCATTATGATCTGTTGGTGAACGATGGCTTCCTGTAAATGGCCCTGTCAGATTGACTGTAATTTCTACATATGGAGTAAAAGAAGTTCCTGTTTTTCATAAAGCTAATGTTGCATTATTTTGCACAGATACTGCTGCCACATTGCTGTCACACTGTTATCTGCAGTATCACATGGTATTACTATGGCATTCTGAGGTTATTGCTCCATGAAGTTGTATGTTTGGCAGTTCCACACTTCTGGAGATCCAAAGCAATTTTCCATTGTCTTCCCCTGTAGCCACTGGCCTATTCAGCCATGCCCTACTTGCAGCTGCTATATGCCATGAAGAATAGAGCCATGAAATGTACAGAAGGGATGTGATTATTGACATGTATTGAGTCATACTGGCAGATAACCATAGCAGATGATTTGTAATACATTATATGTTTAAAATGTTTGGGACATTTGTTAAAAAAAATGTCTGAAACATCACAGTTTTTTTCAGATTAAGCACTCAGACATTCAGGTTATCATCACACATTCACATGATTCATCACATTTACATCCACATCATCAGCAGTGGCAGTCTGGTCCCTGTTCATTCCACATACTGCTGTGTGTGCCACCTGTGTGTGCCACCTGGATGGACTTTCCATCTGTCTGTGGTGCAGGGCTTTTTTGTGTCCACGATCTCATCCTGGAACTGCCTGCCACTGGACATCACCCCTCTCAAACTTGAAGAGAACTTGCACTCTTATAACTTGACATGTCTGACTTCCTAGTTTTATCTGTATGACTATTGTGCATGTGCTGTACTGTAATGGCTATAATCAAACAGTAATCCATGCAGTGGAAAGATTTGCAAATAAACTGAACTGAACTAAACAGCATTAAAATATTCAAAGAAACATTTTTCAAACCAACCAAGCCTTTCTATGAAATGGTATCATGGCAGAATACTCTCTTTGATATTGACCATTGTGAAAATCATATGTCCATTTTGGTTATTGACACAAGGTCTTCAGTGTCATTGGGCTGCCCCCCCCCCCATCCCTAGAAATCTTGGCTGTGTGCCTGCTTGGAGTCAGTTGCATTGGGATGTACCCCTCTTTTGGATCAGGCATCACATTAACGTTAAGAAGACATAAGGAGAGGCTCTGGACCATTGCATTTTGCTGGATTTGTATAAGGCTATCCTCAAAGGCCCTGTAGCATTTTGGGTTTATATATGAAAACATGTTTAGTTGTTTGCCTGCAGAAAAGTGCAGTGCAAAATGACATGATGGACATGATCTGGCTCATTTCTCACAGAGAAGCTGTTAATGCCATTGGTGAACTACTAATCTGACCTGAACAAGTCTTTACCATTGAGATGAGTTGTTGCCATTGAGATGGCTGGGCATCAGAAATTTCATCAGCATTGAGACCAAAGAAGGTGTAGAGACCAAAACTGTTTGTTCTGATACAGCAGACAAAGTACCTACTTTGTATTTGGTACTTGTTTGCTGAATTTGGCATATGCTGGGCATGGTGTACCAAGATGTTTCCTGCCATGTGTGCTGTAGCTGGGAGTGTGTGAGTGGTGGTTTTGTTTTGCAGTTTGAATATGTGGGAAAGCAACCATGCAGTGACTGAACCTTTGGTGCAGACTGAGACAGCAGACTGCCCACCATGACTGCTGGGACTGTACAGCATCTGGTGTCTCCATCTGCTGCATGGGGCTGTCTGTTTATCTCTTCATTGACAGAACTTTGTCTGCTGTGTTGAAAGGAATGTACTACCTTGAATAGAGTTGGTTGGGCTGAAAAGATCATTTATCACATTTTTAGCAGCCATTTTTCCCAGAAAACATCTAGAAGCTCCAAAATGTGCAATTAAACAAAGCTGTTATTCTGTAGTCATCCATCAAAATGATGCAATACAAGCCAATGAACACTCGCCTTCTGCAGACATGCATTGGCCTGGGCGCGCTCGTGACGTCACGCAACAACCATACATGGGATATGGCTTAATAGGAGACAGGTGGAAATAGCTGTGAACCTCTGTATGTGCATAGTTGCCAGACATAATGAATACCGCAGATTATGTGCTAAGATTACATCCAGCAACTTTGCAATCTCAGCTCAGAATACATGTTGAAATTCAAACTCCTTTAAACCTTGTGTGTTCGAGTCACATGTCCGCCTGTGTTGTGATTTAAAAGCAACAATGTCTGATGTGCCTGCTGTGTCTGCTGCACCGCTGCCTTCTCCCTGTGGGGAGCAGTGACTGTTGGTGCATAGATTCAGATCTGCAGTTCATCCGGTGGGTCTCGGCCCCCCTGTCTGACCGGCTGTGTCAGTTGCCAATCTCTGTGCTTATATGGCAGGCTGCCGGCAGTGTCCGTGCCTACCATTGTGGAGGAAACTGGTTGTATGCCATTCTCTGCCATTGTGGCATGCTGTCAATTGTGTCTTTTCTGAGTCTCTGTTGATAATCTCTGCACGTATCGCAAGTAATCTGCAAATAAATGTAGATAATCTCTGCAAATAAAGCGAGCTGCCGTCGGTCTGTGTGCGTGTCAGTGCCGGGCCAGCAGACCGCGAGCTGTGTCTCTTCTGGGTTCGCGTTGATAATCTCTGAGCAGGCGGGTCGTGTATGTCTGTGTGTGTGTGTCAGTGCCGGGGCGGCCGACTGCCGGCGTCGTCTGCGCCGGGTGTCGGCCGGGCGTTCCGCCGCCGCCGCCCGTCGCCGCGGTCCTGGCCAGCGGGCTATATTTGCGCGGCGCCGCGGACGGGTATTCTTGGCCGGCTCGGGAGCGTCGGTGCCGGTCGTCGCGGCCCCGCCCCGCCTGCCGTCCCCGGCCGTCCCTGGGCGGGTACGGTACGACCCAGCGACCCGCCAGCCGGCCGGCCGGCGACAGGAATGCTGCTCGGGCAGTATCGCGCTGTGTAAACTGGGACGGGACTTACGATATTTACTGGCGCGCCGTCGAACCACACTTGCTACACGGATCCACGGCTCGTGGCAGCTTGAGGGAAGCAGTCGGAACTGATCAAACGGGGCCAATGAAACTATGCCATACGCCAGATCGTTGCCATGTTTTCGATACGATGAGTCGTTTGCTGTTTTATGTCCCGTTTTCGTCGTCGTAAAACTCATGGGTTGGACTGTACAGGCAAATGAGAGTTTGGCGAATTCGGTAGGTAGAGCCTGTCCATGCCGACCCACAAGGTGGCGTCCCATAAGGTGGATGTGCTCTTAACCTGTTCAGGACAGACTTGATTAACATGTTGCTCACTTTTGTTCACCAGATTCACAGTGATGTAAGGTTGATCGTCATGGAACCAAATAAACCTGCACACATAAGCCTTAACCTTTCATTTGGGGCACCGCTTCGTGGAGCTGCTGGTTTTCAATGCCTTCCGACCCAAAAAAATGCCGTCAAGGCTTTGATTGCTGTGCCATTGCAATATTTTTGCTTGCGCATTTCTGCAATTACGCATTTTTCCGAGTACAAAAAGAATGAACGACATTTTCACTGGCTTACTTACCTGGTTGTGTTGTCAGTCATCACATGTCAGCGTTTGTAAGAGAGGTCAGCGACACTCGTCCCCGACGAGTTTATGTTTGATGCCACACCATAACTTACTGTCAGTCTGTGCTCACTGTTTGCGGCGTAGAATCCACGCCGCCGACCGTTATAAACGCCTGTACGTTTCGGTAAAGGCAGACCGGTCCCGGTCTTGGCTGTGGCGGCGGCAGGGTTCTCGTGGTTCCGTGTCGTGCTGGACTGCCGCCAAACCCAGGCGCGGCCGGCCGGCGACCTGTGGAATGGATGGGACCCGCTCTAGGCTGTGTCCTATAGGGGCATGTCAGCACGGGTCGTGTGAAACCCGTCGACGACCGGCGTGTGTCGCCACGGGTTTGTAGTTTTGCCGCTGGCGGGGAACGGACCGACACGGGGCTCTTGTCTTTCACGGTTCCCACGTGCGCCGACAGAAGGACGACCGGCTTGTAAAGAATCTTTGTTCGAAGCGTCATTACTACATCGTTAAGTCCTCGCGTTCTCGGCTCCCGGATCTTGTTTCACTTTTGCTTGTGCGACTGGTACGGTCTGCTTGCCTTTCTATTCCCGATATGGACCGTTCTAAATCAGGCGACCTCGACGTGGTCCCCCGTTTGTCCGGTCTGTTCTGTTTTCCTCCTGGTCGCGTTGATGACTGGGCTGTCTCGAAGTTGTGTCGGTCTGTCAGCACCTGAAATGTCCGAGTGGGGCTCCCATGATGCCTCTTGTAAAATGAGACGAGATAATGGTTCGGCGCGGCCCCTTTCGCCCGCTGCCTCAGCGGGTCAGTGATATGTCTGAGTCTCTGTGTGTGGCATCCTCGCCGCCTGGTAGGGCTCCTGGTCCCGGGGCCGCCTTCGTGTCCCGCAGTCTGACCTGGAGAGGTGGGACCCGTGTCGGGGTGTCGCCGGCCGCACTGTCGGGAGCTGGTATACGGCCGAACGTCGCTGGCGGTTTGGTCGCCGAGGGCCGGCGTGGCTGGTTCCCCGTGCTCCAGTGAGGTCGGCTCGGTCCCGAGTCACGTCCAGCCGTTCTCGGCAGCCGTCGTGAAACGATCGCCGTCACGGTCGTGACGCCGGGACCGTTCGGCTCGTGCGTGTCGGTGCGTCGCGCGTCACGGCAGTCTGCAAGACGCCGTGTAACGGCAGGGATCGGCTAGTTGTTCTGAGAGTGTCCCGGCTTGGATTGATCGGTAGGAAGAGACAACAGGAGAGAAATCACGTTTTTCGAGGCGTTTGAGAATGAGGAGCGGAAAGGAAAAGAAGAGGAAGGTATTTGGACACTGAGTGCGTTTCAGTTCTGCGGCGACTAGACAAATGGAGCACAAAATGAACGGCAGATGGTTTGTGTGATAAAACTTCGAACGAAACAGTGCCTGGTTGCAGGATTTAAAGGGCTGTGCTAAAACTAAGTCCTATAAACTTCTCTTCGTTAAGGACGCGCTTTGCTAGAAATTCCTCACATAACAAATCTCCAGGGGTGGGGATATGACGACCTTTCTTTGCCAGTAATTAACAGTATCATGTTTTTTGTGCTTTATGAAACGGAACATCATTTTACAGCACAACAAACCTGCTGCTGAGAGTCAGACCAAAACGGAATAGGGATGCATTCTGACAGATTATTCATATTGTATATTACTTACGTGGCAGCAACTACAGCATTAGCAATTCTTTCCTGCCGCTCACTTCCATATAGCGCCACTAAAAAAAAAATAGCCAACACCGGTACTCAGCGCCGCCCTCGATCCCATCTAACCGATTTATCAGCCCGGTGAGTTCCGCCTCTTGCTGTGGTTGATTACGTTTGTAGACATCAGAAGATGAATAGTTATCTGATTTGTCTGAAGGGCCTAGTTCTGGCTTGATGTGCCTATCAATATCTTCGTGTTGAGGCGCTGAAACCGTGCGGACCAAAACTCCCCGTGTATTTCAGGCAGTTTTTATGTGGCGCGTTACGGGTTTTGAGCAGCTGATTGTGCGTTATCCTGGTCATTTTGACGACGGCTAGCACAAGCTGCCTTCAAACTGCCTTTGCTTTGTAAAACGTCGACCCTGCTAATGTTAGAATCAAATGGCGGACACTGTTGGCCTCTATTTTGAGGCGAGGTTCAGGTGCTTGTAACTAGAATCGCAGCTGGACGGTCGACTGCCTGGGAGCGTGGGGGCGATTGCTGGGTAATAGTGGAACTAGCGTGGAGCGGCGGTCGTCTGACCTGAGGTGCGGCCGTTGCAGGTTCGCTGGCGTTCTCGCGGAAGCACCCGCTGGCAACATGGCTGTCCTCCATGTTCGCCATTTTCGCCGGGGCGCTGCTGGCCAACTTCCTGCTGGGCGAGCCGGTGCTGGGCGCCGTGAAGAACAACAACCAGCTGCTGCTGGCCACCGCTGTTTGGTGAGCGACAGGTCGGCCGTCCGGTCAGTCACACGGACCGAATGCGCCGTCCAGTCAGTCGGCGTACTGAATGCACTGCGGAGGCTGCGTGATTGGCATTGCCGTATGCCGTGATAAGTAAAAAGACAGTCATATGTATGTGGTAGAGTGTGGTAGGTCTGATGGTGTTTGGACGGGGGAATTGGTGTGTGACGGAGTAGAGGTTAAGTTTACATCCGAAGAGCGTTTTGTTTTCAGTGTTTTACTCTGGGCCAGCGTTAATTGCTCTTAATGTGGGCAAAACATTGAACACAAGTAGAATTGGTGAGCGTTGCTGTCCGTTTCAGTACTGCTCGTGTTGACAAAGCATTATGCGCAGGTAGAGATAAGAGACGTAGTAGTCGGCTTTGTTACACTTTTAGGCTTTGGCTATCCGAATGTGTCTCATTGCGTGTGTTTGTGATTTGCATGAACTGGTTGGCGTGTCGTCCGTCTCCCGGTAAAAAAAGAAACCTTTCTGGTACCGATTAGTAAACAGAGTGCGAATTGTTTATGGACAGTCACGTGCTGAAAGCAGTAATTACGTTATAGCGTTTGCATTTCAGGTATGCCATATTTTATTCGCCATTCGACATTGGGGTACAAGATTGTGAAGTTTTTGCCGTTCAAGGTCGTCCTGTCTGCTATGAAAGAGGTAAAATACTTTTTTGACATCTCTTTAAGGGTGTCAGTAATCACTACAGTGCAGTTTCTGCGGTTTTTGTGTGAATTTCTGCTAGTTTTCGTTCGCGCCGAGGCTGCCAGAACATCACCAGAACCTGCTTGTCGGCTGAGCCCATCCCGGATGACCCCAGCCTGCTGCCTTGTCCGCCAGGTGTACAGGTGTAAGAAGGTCCACGACGGCGTCACCCACGCTGCCAAACTGTTCCCGAGCAGCTACCTCATCATGATCATGGTCGGCACGGTGAAGGGGAACGGCGGCGGCCTCGTCAAGATCATCGAGCGCCTCTTCCGCGGCGTGTGGACCCCGACCGCCATGGACATCATGGGCCCCAGCTTGTAAGTCCCGCGGCCAGGCGCGGGTGTGACCGAGCTGAGCGCCGCCGATCTGTGGTCCCGGCTGGCAGCGGCGCTGGCGACGTGAGGCCCGGGTCCACGGCCGTCGTGCGTCCGGTTTTCTGGGCCGTCTTGGCTGTCGCTGGTGTTGCCTAGCCTTTGACGGGCCTGGCTCGAGGGCATCACCTCCTGGCCTTGTGTCGGTTAATAAGTGGCGGGTTGATGGCTTTTGTCAGCCGGAGTCGCAGACTGTGCGTATGTATCTCTGTGTGTTGGATATACCACTGGTTTAGAAGCGCGGTAACTGAGCACCTCGGCCAGATTCTGGAACTGCCATTTTACGTAGTCATAGGTCCAGCATTAGGAATTCGAAAATGGGGCAAGTGGCCCCTTGCTCCCATCCCAGCATCTGTGATATATGAGGTCTCTACGCCTTGATATGGCTGTATGAGGTGGCTTAAAAGCTTCCAGCACCGTGCTATCGGGCACCGTGTTTCGAGGCCAAATGTTTGAACGATTCACAGTCCGACGAAGGCCTCCATCGCTGCCGCCATCATATTTGTCCTGGATAAGAAGACTGATATTATCTCGGCTCCGCACGCTCTTGTTTACTTCGGCATCACCATTTTCTTCGTCTACTTCAAGGTGGGTGACGTCAGTCGAAGGTGCTAGTGACGTAGCTGATCTGTGTCTTCTGTCTGGCTGTCAACACGACCCGTGCTCGTCACTCGGTGTGATCTGTCTGTACCGGGCCGGGTAGCGGCGTTCGTGGGACGTTTTCGTTTTGTTTATATCCGACAGTTGCTGTGCTACCGCAGTTGTTGATGTGAGCCGTGCTGGAAGGAACTGTTGGGTTCGACCAGCTGTTGTTTGACCTAATTAACATGTTTTCTTTTTGGTGTTTGTTGTAACAACATGACACGGTGTTGATATTTGCAAAACGTGGCGGCCTTCCATGTTGCCTTGGACAAATTCAGATGATGACTCATAATTGCCGTCTCATAATCATCGTCAAGCTAGGCTTTCCAAGATTAATTGTTAAATGGAGGCTGGAATCAATTATCGTCCAATGATCTCAGTATCAGCCAACGTGATATCCGCCTAAATGGCCTAGCGGTTGGCGCGCACTAAATCCACTTGCTGATTTCTACATTGTTTCCAAAGTGCGCATATGGAACAAGCTTACGCATATTTGTGTACATGTCTTTCAGGTTTTAGCAGATAGCACATGAGATGTTAGGGGTTGTGCGCGTTTTGAAGCGGAACTTAGCCGCGGAACACGTTACCTGTTGTCGCGGCGAGACACAATGCTCTCATGGTCGGACATCAGCCCAGGCATTGGTGTGATGTCTCTGGCCGTGACGGGACGGGCGCCTGTGGTGTGTCGCTCTGTCTGCTGGCGGACCACCTGCTGTCGCCTGCCCTCTCGGTCTCGGCTACCGCTCCTCCCTCCCGGGGACAGCCGCGATACACCCAGCAGAGGATGGCCACCCAGCCACGCTCTCCGTCACCACGCGCTGCGGCCGCTGTCATTGCCGCTGGCGACCCACGATCCATTGTGGTCGGACGCGGCTTAATCTGTTCTCTGTGCCGCCATCATCATCCGCCATCATCGTTACTGCTGGGAATCCATGACCCGGTGCGGTCCGATTATGACTTCATCTGTTCTCTGTCCTGCAGGTGGCGTCCCTGCTGCTGGGGACGTGCGTTGCGGCGTGGTCGTGTTTGGACCTGCTCCGTGAGATCCACATCACGTTGTGGTCATGTTCGGACCTGATGTATTTCTTGTCCCGCAGCTGTCGTCCTTGCTGCTGGGGATCCACGATCCGTTCGTGCCGTTCGAGAACCTGTTCTGCGCGGTGTTCCTGGGCGGCGTGTGGGACTCGCTGCAGCGCGCCGTGTCCGGCAATAAACCGGTGGCCGGCGACCCGGTCAGGCCGGACGTCAAGCCGGAGGCGCCCAAGAAGAAGGACTGATTGTCCAGCACGGTAAGGCGCGGGTCGCCCGGACGTTGACCGGCGGCTGTGTTTGTAACATCGTGACTGGCTGCTGTGTGATATGGTCATACCGTGCGGATTTGTAGTCATGTACCACCGTGGAATCTGGTAACGGCATTGCGTTCATTTGCTTGCGGGATGCTCAGTCTGATTGGAATATGTATGGAGGAAGTTTTTGATTTTATAGAAAAAAAAACATGTCTGCCAAAACTGGAATACCTTTACCAATGGACTATTGACATCACAGCCGCTACTGGCAAATACATTTTAATGTAGGCCTAAATATACGGCTTTCTCATAAAGTAAAAAAAAATTGGAGTATATATATATATATATATATATATATATATATATATATATGTACATATTAAACAAGGCAGTATAATATATATTTCCTTCATACACAGCGAATGGGACCTTGATCTAGTGTTCTTTTTTATGTACATATGATCACACCGATTGGCGTCTCTGTTGCACAAGATAAGAAAACTGACAACCCTTTGAACACAGAAAAAATGATTGCGTGCTTTTAGTCCTCGTTTCTTACGGTGTCTGAATAGCAGTGAGAGACGTTTGATGCGACGATGCCTTCTGACATTGGGGTCTTCACCATTCGATAGAATTCACACCGCGGTGCCCAGACACGACGGGAGCGGCTGGGGGGGGGGGGCTTACGAGTTTGTACTGTGAGCGCCCCCAAACACGACAGCGTTCGAAGTCGGCGGATGGATGGATCGTTCATGGATCTCTGTCGCGTCGGACCGTCGTTGTTCTGATGTTCTTTGTCAAGGTGTCCTTTCGTTTCAGGCGGTCGCGACGCGTTGTTTGCTTGTTTTATCGACGAACTATTTAATGGCTGCGTTCTCGCGGCTGGTGGCATGACATGCTTCCTTATGCCCAGTTATTTTTATTTTGTATTTCTCTAATTCTTGTTGTTTTCCTGCTTGTGTAGGTTACGTTTTTAAGAGCTGTTGTCAATTTGCCTTCCATTGTCACACTCATCAAGGGCCTTTGGACACAGCAGGGAGGGTTGGACCTCCATGACCTCATTGGGTATTTCCCCTCATGTATCCATACTGTTTGGTTCACCGCAATGTTACGTTCAGTGGAGCATTTGATCTTGTAAGGTTTTTATTATTACATTACAGTTTTATTATACATTACAATTTTGGGCTTGAATAGCCTTTTCAGTCCATTTTGTATCACCCTCATACGTGCAAAACGCTGTTTTACATGTATGGCATTAGTTCATTTTCGTTTTGTCTTCTGTTCACGGGAGCTACCATGTATCTGCACCAGTTTTGTAATGTTTCACTGCACTGAGACATGCATGGGCTGTTTTTAGTTTTGCCGATTGTTTTTTTTTCAGATCGACCCTCGTCAGCACATCTCAGAGAGGATGTCAACTGATGTGGTGGGTTTGGTAGGTCATCAGTGCTTGTCAGAAGACCGTTCCCGAAAGTGGAGCCGGGAAGACGTAACTGCATCACCGGATGTAGCGTCATGACATACGAACGCGATGCCTCTGCCGTCGACAACTGACCTCTGCCACCGTCAGTTGAGTTTTGCCGCCGTCAGACGGCCTCTGCCATCTTTGGCTGACCTCTCATGTTGCCAGCTGGGTTTTATCGCCGTCAGACTGCCTTGGCCGAAGAATTCAGCCGCCCTTGGCTGACTTCTGCCGCCATCAGCTGGTCCTGATGTGGTCGTCGAACGGCGCGTTGTCATTGTAATTGAAGAGAGGCTTATTCAGGGTGTCTCTCCGTTATCGTTAGCAGAGAGACGCCCTCCATTGGTCTGAACTCTGTTCTGCCCTGACGGCCGCCGTTTTGCTTGTTTCCGACGTCATCTCAGCCGGCGGCCGACGGGGCAGACAGTGTTCTTCACATGTGTGTGTATTGTCCGTCATCTGTTGAAACCAGCCCTGCGCGGCCCTGAGGGACCCTTCCTGATTGTGTTCGAGCTTGGCGCTTTAATCGGAGAAAAGACAGCGCCTGTGTGGCGCATTTCCGAGGAGCTTACCACCGGCTAGTCCCCGTGCTTTTCGTGTGGACGTTTATTTGTCTTCAAGATAACACGTGTGGGTGTGGATATGGACGGTCGGACCCGGTCACTGGCCGGAGACAACGGGTCTCACGCTCAGAGAGCGGCGCAACTAATGGTCGGCGTGGGCTCGGAGCCGGCGGAAATATGATTCGTGTCGTGCAGGTGTCCCAGTGCAATACATCTTAAATGTCCTCAGAGCTGTTTTTTTATGTAATGAGTCCCGCCGACAGCCCAGTAACTGCACCGAACAGTTCCGGAAATGAAGGCGTAATGCTTCCAAATTTCGTTACCACTGACAAACCCAAGTGGTTGGCTGTAAAGAAATGGTTACGGGACATATTGTGCGCATGGCAAAGCGAGGATTCAGAAATAGGGTGGATCGAAAACATATTTTTTGTCTCAAAAAAACTTCTTAGGGGTCAAAACGCGTGCGCGTGTATCTCAAAACACGGAAAATAAGGAGTAAAAAGATATTAAAGATATTCTAGAAAGGGCGCACGAAGCGTCTGAAGTTTCACCGTTCCCGAACATTCAAGTCTCCATTGGTTTAGCATTACGTATAGCAAGATAACACCTCGGTCACCATCCACCGTAGCTGTGCGTAGCTTTGTGGACCTTTTAGTGTCGGTAGTTCACGGATAGGTGATGAGCATGGATTTGAGCAAATAACAGGAGACTGCCAGGTAAAACAAAGTGGTAGACATACAGTAGCCCTTACGAGCTAAGACCGCGCACCAGTGAGCCTCACGACCTGCAATAGCTGCGGACTACAGAGTCCGAGTCGAATTCGTGGGCTTCCCTCACATATCGTTGCCCACGCCGCTCATCTCTGAGGACGCTCTTGAAAACCTTGATCGGTGCCGGTAAACGATACCTCGCAGCGAAGCGCTTTGTTGTCATCGGAGAGCGGTCGAGTCAGACAGACACGTCAGAGGAGTACCGCGCTGGTCCCTGGACTGTGGCGTGGTGACCAGAGATTTAGTACTCGGGTGTGTTCCGTCAGCATTCGGATCGCAGGGAGTGACATTCTGTGACATTCTGTGACACAGTGACATTCTGAACTGAGCTAAAATGAGTAATCCAGAACCATCAACAAGACAGAGAACGAAGCACCCTTTGCTGCAAACAGGCCCGGACGCTCTTCCCATAAACCAGCTACCGTGGAAAAGAGAAGTGTATGCCTTTTACGTGAAGACACGCAATGAAAGGACAACTCCTTCTGGAAAGAAGCCGACAAAACGAGAAATAGCAAAAGCAGTCAAGGATGCCATAGTAGCCATCTGGGACAGAGCCAATCTTATTACGTGGGTACCAGTGGACGACGGAGAGGCGTCTCAAATGGTTGGCACGTCGGGTAAGACCGAGAGAGAGATGTCAAATGTTATTTCGGAGAACAGGATAATTCAGAACGTAGAAAGACTGGCCATAACGGGGAAGAACCTCATGAAATGGTCTTCGAAACGCGAACGGGGCAAGGGTCGAAAGTTCGTGAGTATGCAGCGAGAGTACGATGGCTTATTTGACATCATGTGGTGCCGATGCGATCTTGCTGATGTCCCCTGTGGCACGTGTCCAGCTTCTAAAAGGGTGCCAGCTCAAGAAGTAGCTTTCCTCAAGGACCAGCGAGGAGAGAGAAAGCTGTACATAGGCGGCGTTGACCGGAAGACAACTGAGGAAAATGTCCGAAGGCAGAAGAGAGGGGGGAAAAGTATGAAACTAGCGGAAAAGAGACAGAAGAGGGACAGGCAACACGATCCTGAGGAAAGGCAACTGACCGAAGGGGATGCAGATGACGACGATGATAACAGTGAAAAGTGTCAGACTGGTGATGCGGAGGCAGCTGATGCAAGCCGCTCTTATTCACCTAGTTCCGATGATGACGCGGACCATGTCGCCGGACAGAACCGCCATCAGCTTCCGAATTTTTCGCGGATGTGTGATCGGGACGGTATCCCTGATCGCTCCGCCGCTGGCTTGCTGAACGCAGCTTTGGTTGATTATGGGATAATCACTGAGCACAACCAGGCTGAGCTGACAGACCGCAGCAAAATCCGGCGACAGAGAGACAAATGGGGTAAAGAAGAGGTGGCTGAAAGCTCATTGCAAAACCGACGTGACCGCTTAGCAGGATTCTATTACGACGGTAGGGAGGACAAGACGCTGCAGAAAGTTGGTAAGAAATTGACGTTTACCAAAGAACTGCACGAGGTAGTGGTTGCTGAGCCCGGCCACCGGTATGTCGATCACGTGTCTCCAAACAGCGGAAGTGCTGCAGATATCGCGAAGGAGTTGCTGGACGTGATACGGGACAACGATGCGCATCCAGTGGTACTTGGATCAGACGGCACAGCGGTAAATACCGGCCGCAACAGTGGTGTGAACAGGCGAATCGAACTGGGTGTAGGCCGTCCGCTCCAGCAAGCTATATGCGGCATCCACATCGACGAACTGACGCTGAGACATGTGTTCAAGGATGCTGATGGTGGGACGAGTGGTCCAGCATCCTTCCACGGACCAGTTGGCAAAGCCATTCAGAGAGATCTGATCACATTGCCTTTGGCTAAGTTTGAGCCAGTGCCGGGACTAGTTCCTTCAATTCCGGTAGAAGTTCGAAATGAGATGAGCAAAGATCAGCAATACCTGCACGACATGTGTAGGGCCGTCCAGGCAGGGCCAGAAGGTGTTACCCAGTGCTTGTTGGCCTTAGAACCAGGGGCCATCCATCAAGCCCGTTGGGTTACACTTGCAAATAGAGTACTCAGACTGTACGTGTCCACAGAGGCTCCAGCACCGGCGCTTGTACGGCTAGTATATTTTATACTAAACCAGTACGGCCCCGGATGGTTCAGGTACAGACTTCATTCAAATATCAGCGACGGAGCGAAGAACCTGTTCTTTCTGATATCGCTGTCAAGAAAGCTGCCGGAGAGAGACCGTAACATCACGCAAAAGGTGCTTCAGCGCAACGGATTCTTGGCCCACAGTGAGCATGTCCTGATCGCTACGCTGGCCGACGATCAGCAGGAAAACAGGATGCTGGCGGTAGAACGCATAAGGAGATGTCGAACCAGAAGATGCCAGGACCAGGATCCAGATGACATACGCCAGTTTGTTATTCCTGACATCAACTTTCATGCCGAGGAGTACCACCACATGATTGACTGGCAAGATACAACGGAGCCACCTTTGGTCATGGAAATATCAGACGAGACCATCACGGCTGTTGTGGAAGCACCAATGGACTTCAGTGACTTTCCCTGCCACTCCCAAGGGGTCGAACGATGGGTGAAAGAAGTCACACAAACGGCAGAGAAGTCGGGACACAGTGGACGTCATGCACTGATACTGGCAAAAGCCCGGTCCAGGACTGATCTGCCAGTGGTGGACACGAGGAGGGACTTCTATGACTGGCTTCGAGTGACAAGCGACCGCTGAGGCTGGTTTATTAGTGGCAGCGGAGTTTGTTGTGGAATGTCATTCATCACAAATAAATAGTTCTGGTTTAACGTTGTGTCTGGGATGGCGTTTAATGAATGGTGAAGATAATAATGATGATGATGATGATGATGATGACGATGATGATGATGGCGATGCCGATGACAATTATGATATGTTTCGATGGTTGCCGACATGACGCAAACAGCGTTTGTTCGGCGCATGCGCTAAACGCCGAAAATTATCATTCAGAGGATTCACATAGACTCCTGAAGGGTTACCTTCTTGTGCAAAATGTTAAAAGCAATGGGGACTTCAACGCGTAGAAGGCGTATTTCTGGTCCCAAAAATGCTTCGTGCACCCTATCTAAAATATTTTTAATATTTTTTTGGTCCTCATTTTTCTTTTTTTCACATTCACGCGCACGCGTTTTGACCCCTAAGAAGTTGATTTATTTTTTTTCGATCCACCCTATTCAGAAAAGGTTGCCTGACCAGGGACCGAGAAGACCCTGAGGAGACCTCTACGAGGCACGATACCTGCGGCTGATTCACCCCGTGCTGTCTAGGCAGGCCTGCTGACGGACTTTTTAGAATGCCGAAGACTCCTTCCTCCCCCACGCCTAACCCCAAAGCTGTTCCAAAAAATACATTCAGCCCCCTACTTCAGACCCATTACCGTGTACAGCTGCCATGGTAACATGACACATCTATTCATGGTTGGTGATTATCGCTTTCTACATGTGAGCAGTCTTAAAAGAAAAAGTGCATTCGCTAAGTCCTTGCTTACCGTGCCTACAAGTGGCAACTCGTTTCAACGACCACGTGTAGAAACCAATCTGAGCGGTTATTAGTTCATTCTAATAGCTTAGCGAACGTGTGTAAAGTTTGGGTCGAGTACGGTCTGGCTCCCTTTGACTTTTATCGACAGTCCATTCCTTTCGCTCATGCTGAATCCAAAGGCGACCGGATCCCGCCGCCTGAGAGGAACCGAGAGGAAACGGCACGTTTTGCCCCCTCCCCCGTCATTGGCATTGGCACCGAATGCGCTGAGGACCTGTGTGGCTGAAGACACCGTTCCGCGTACTTCTGAGGTCTAGTGGGCCATCTCTGGCGTGACCGGGGCGCTCGATGGCATTTCGGCGCCGCCTTTGTAGTACGGACATGGCGGCTTTTTGTTCACATGGCGACCCTCCGGCAGTTACCAGGGCGCTCCCTTCCCAATCAGGATCCTCTGAGCCGCCACCAAGGCATTTCATTGTTATTTCAAACCCTTCACGCACAATCCAATAACGGGAGGTACTTAATGCGTGCTCATATAGCTGGATGTGGCGGCCTTTGGGACAGGTGGGGCGTTGGTTGTACCAACTTTAGGAAACTTGATAAAAAAAAACCCGATCGTGTTGCAGTGGTGTAGCCGTACCAACTTATGAAACGCTACTACGCTGATGAAACCTTAAGATGTTTTCGGTGCCATGAAGGTCGTGAAGACGGCGACTTTAAACTCAGTCCAATACTTGCCTTCCAGATAAGACATATGCATTTGAATAGCGCCCTGAATGAGGGCAGGTTACATCCGGTCTCCGCAGTACAGTGCCGTCCAGTAGAGCAAAAGTGTAGATCTTTCCTTTACCCTCGGTTTTCCGCGTCCGATTTTCTTTCCGTTCAGTTCTGGATCCCGTTTTCGGCAGTTTCAGGTGTCTCCATGTCGGTTCACGTTCTGTTCTGTTCTGTTCTGTGACGCCGTCGCTGCTTTGAACGTCCAGACGGCTATATTGGATCCAAGTGTTGCGTCGAACTGCTTTTGATCCAAGACGCTAGGCTGGGCGCCCGCTATTGGCTTATTGTTATCGGGGAAAGCTTGAATCTTTTCACTGTTGCGGTAACGAAACCTTAATTGAGTCGTGTTTGATCAGTCAAGAGTCAACACGGGCGGGCTGCGAGCGGCGAACTTCACACTTTCTACCCGCAGTAGTCATAAGGCGGATGTCTCCGTGACCCGGCGTGGTCCATAATACGCACACTCCGCTGCCCAACCAGAGCCCGCGGAGTGATCGCACAGATAATTTACGGCGTCACCTGAGACCGCGCGTCTCCTGCGCGAACGCTAACGAGGCCGGCACATGACACTGAACGACATGGACGGGCCGCACACCCAGACGAGTTCCGCACTCAGTGCAAACTGGTAAAATAACGTCCGGCCTCGCGAGAAAACTGGCGTCGGCAGGACAGGCATGCGCTGCACTGTGCGCTGCAGTTCGTCAGGAGCTGCACGAACAAGGCATGTGGGCACAACACTATGGTTCGCGTGGTGGTAGCGCGCGGCGAGGAGACATAAAGCAGCAATACTTGCGGGTGAAAATCATGACCTAGCCGTACTTCATGTCAGGCACCCTGCGATGTATGAATTCTCCCTTCTTGGTTGAAGGTTTCTGTTCTTCCCCGGCTAATGGCGCTTCCTCCGTCGCCCCATAACCGACGTATGAGACTGCATTGCCAGATTACCTTCGGTTCCCGTGGCAAAAAAGACCCATTTATCCAGCAGCCGCCGCCATCTCGTGTGCCGTAAATATCTCTTCGGTACTTCGTGTCGGCATTGTAGTTGTCACTGTTCTGTCGATGTAGAAAAATACCTGAGTGCCCAAATTATTCGCATCAATTTAAAAGTGAGTTACCTTCTTACCTAGAGCTGCAGACTAAAGAGTTGTTTCTGATCACATGAACAATGCAGAAACAAAAACAGGATCATGGTTTCCTAACCCGTGGCAATGCGCAGTTTCAAGAATGTTTCAAAGATTTTTTTTCGTAAATTGTCAAGGAACCATTTTCAGGAATCCCTACCAGTATAAAATACTGAATTATTGGGTTTAACTCGGTGTTGGACCGGTCTGCGTAGGGCTTTCTTGCTGACATTTAAGACGACATTTTATAGATTTGGGGGGGGACATTCCAGGTCAAACAGATTTCTGATTACTGTACGGTTTTTTTGTCACTTTCTGAAAATAGTGGCACCTAAACATTTTCCCAAAGTAGGTAACGTCTCATTAAAGCATGGGGTAAAATACTAACACGCATTTTTCAGCACATACCCTCAGGAAACTGTTTATGCGACGCTCAGGAAACGGTTTATGCGAGAATAACAAGACACTTCCTACAAACAACACATTTCCATCCACTGCGGAACCCAAAACTGGCGATTCTGGGACCTCAGTAATGACCAGTCAAAACCTCAGCATCTACAGATGCGGTACTTTTGTCGGTGCTATGCGCAATGCTTTGGGGCCTCCACATTGTTTTTACGAACATCTGCATGGCCCGGATGCCCGTACTATGGCTTAAATACTCGCGCCAAATAACGGGTATTGCAACAACCGGTCAATGCATATAGCCATGGCTTTCGAATCGTACATCTATGAAGTCATGGAAACACCGAGCTCATCCGACGACACTATGGACTGGTCGAGGCCTAAGCCTTTTCTGCGATTCTTAGAAATAACAAAACAAAACTCGCACGGCAAAATGTACAGACGCCTCGGTCGACAGTCGTCAAGTCGCTACTTTGGCTCGACGTCTGGACATTATCCACGTGCGCATCCTCAGCAGACGTCCTCCACAGCCGACGAGGCAAGCACCGGTCAGTGGTCAGGAGCTCCGTCCAGCACCGCCGTCTAGCCCAGCAGAGCCGGGCTGCCTAATGACCGTATCCCACCGGGTAGCCGGCGGACCAGTCGAACGCGCCTCTGCCGCCGGTGCTCGCGCCGTAAGCCACGTCGTTGCCGCCGCCTGAAGGACCCGCCGGAAATTGGTCGAAAGGAAACGGGACCGCACGGAAGAAGCTCGGCAGCTTGGGCCGCCGGTGGCTCAGCTGAGGATGATGGGTCTTCAGAGGGTAGGCCTTCGCCGACGGGTCTGAAGGGTGTACGCTTTTGCCGACGGTGCCGGCTGTTGGTCCGAACCCGGGTCGCACGGGGCCGAAATGAACGTATTTTTGGGGAGGGAATCTGCCTGAACTTCCCGTCCCTGCCATGGTTCAGCCTCTTGCTGTAGAAGGACGAGAGCCCATCGTCGTACGGAACGGGAGAATATGGTGGCGGGCCGTAGACTTTCGGTCTGCGCTGCGGCGCCGCCGGTGTGACGGGCTCGAGCCCGTCCCTCGGACCGCCAGGCGCCGAGGGCGCGGCTGGAGGCGCCGGCAGGTCTGGCGTGTACGGCCGGGGCGCCAGCGGCAGGGCCGGTGCCCGCCCGGCGCCAGGCTGGGGCCGCGCTGCGTCCGGCGGCGCGGCGCCGCGCTGGGCGCCGGTCGGCGCGGGAGAACCCGTCTCGGGCTCCGCCGCGGCGATGCTCGGCGTCCGAACCGGAGCAGCCTGCTGGTGACCCGGTCCAGGAGCTGGGCTTACCGGCGGTGCGGCGGGGTCGGCGCCCGCTGGCGGCCGCCGCGGACGCGGCGGCGCCGCCGGGCCGTATTCGGGGCTGCGGTACGGCTCGACGGGCACCGCCAGCGGCCCGTGCGAGTACGGCGGGTACGCCGGCAGCGACGCGTCGTCAGACGTCGGGCGAATCCGCCGGCCAAACTCGCCGTCGTTTGGGATGAATTCGTCGCCCACGACGGCTCCTTCTCCGTCACGCGAGACGTCGATTCCGTCGTCCGGCTCGTACCGGCTGCTACTCAGGACGTCGTTGTCGCCATCAAACAGTACGTCGTCGCCGTCGACGGACGACTGGAGCGATTTGTCGGCGTCGTCCGGCGCCGTCGGGTACAGCGCCAGCTGGCGGTACAGTTGGCCGGCGCGGTCAGCCTCCGGGTCGGCCGTGAAGAGCCGACCTCCTCTCCACCAGTTCGGTCTGTCCGGCCGATGACCCGCCGCCGACAGCGCCGAGCAGTCGCTGCTGACGCCGCCGCCGCCGCCAGACGGTGCGGCGCGCCGGCGGGTGCGCCGCCGCCGACCAGTCGGCCGCCAGCGGGCCCCGGCGCTGTAGGGCGACAGGCGCCGGGACTCTGCGCGCCGTCTGCAGGCTCGGCTACCTCGGCCGGACGGGGCAGAGCGCTGTGGGACGGCGCCGATCTGGACGCGGTGACCAGCGCCATCTACCAATCGCAGAACGAACAACATCGTCAGGCGTCGATAACGGCAAATATCGAGTAGCGTCGACTCCTGAAGCTGAGCTGATGATGTCTGTGAGGAATTTACATTACCGATCGGAAAAAAGGAGAAAGACCATGAGCGGAGAGTATCTAGCAGCCTTTGCGGACAGCTCCAAATCAAACGCATGGCGACATGGTTCTTCCTGGCTGGAACATATTCGGGATGCAAGCAGACGGAATTTCAAGACCGTAAACTGGGACGTGCCACAGAGGCTAAAACTGGTTTCTTAGCGTTTTATCCCTTGAAGGAACGAAGGAGATTATTGAAACACATGCGCTTTCCCACCGCGCACATTGTTAAAGAAAGATCCACGGCGATAGTCACGATTAAACAAATTTTAGTTGGCCAAGTTAACCACGTTAGACGGGAGCCATCGGTTGTTGTGACGTCACGCATTCCATCCCATGATCCAGATCACGACTTTCTTTTGCAAGATCAGACGGTGGGCTATTCGAATGCAACTGATGAGACGCCAGAAGCGTTTGCGGAAGGCCAGCTGCAAACGGTTTTCTCTCTCGCCCTTACACCATTCTCTCTTTCTCTTTCTCTCTCTCTCTCTCTTTCTTTCTTTCTCCCTCTCTCTCCCTACAGTATTTCTTGCTTCCAGAGGAAGATGCAGCATCAATTTCATTCCATTTTTCCTACAATGTCCCACAATGATCCATGCAATCAAGTTCAGCGTGACTGGTAATGGCACTGTCTAAGGATCCCACCTCAGTGAGCTTATATTTCCATCACTGGATGCTAAGCATCTTTGTGACTGGTCGGCCAGTCAAATAGCATGTCTGTGCGGGGCTGGACGTCCGCCGTGGCGGGGACAAATAACTTTCGTTTCCCGTTTAATGGCCGCCTCTTGTACATTCACCCTGACCTCTCTCTTTCATTCGGCTGTTGCATGGGCGTCTCGACAGGACCTTTGTCTGTTTACTGGTCAATGGCCATCAACTAGCGAGAGCGGCAACGAGCGTTTTCATGTTTTCCAAAGCTATAGCGTGCCCAGTAGCTTTCAGAGCCCCGCAGTATAGTTTCTCAAAAAGTTTTAATCTCAGATCTCAGATATCAAAATAGTTTTATGAGATTTACGCCGAGGAAAATATAAGTTTTCGGCATATCACATTTTGCCATAGAGGTTTTTACAACTAAAAGGAAGCATTTAAGGGATTGCTGTTCCCTGCCTCGTCCAAAATCAAATTCGAAATTTGCATATCCATACATAATTGCCCAGAACTGGACAGACATCGTTAGTGCGCTCTCATAGGCATCCACCAGTTTGCACTACGAACATCTTACATACCACCACATGTTTTTGTCTGATGTCATGTCACATATTTTAAACCCGATTCAATGAAATAAACCAATCATGCCGCCAATGCGCCCTTCATCAAATCTGTTTGTATGACGAATAGGCAGCGACACAGATTGCACACCAAAGAAGCCTATGATTTGAATCATGCATCATACCAAAGAAGCCTATGATTTGAATCATGCATACCGAGTGGAAACATGCATACAGTACAGGTTCCACCGCTCATCTCCAAGGCAGAACCTCTACGTCAGAACGTTTCACGGCCACGTCTCTGAACAGGTCACGCCGCGCCGCGTCAGCGGGGCCGGGAATCAGGCTCCCGGGCGGCCTGGCGTGTCCGGCCGAGGGTCACGGCCTGTCGACTCACGGTCAGCAGCAGGGCGGCCGCCGCTGCGGCCATCGTGACGGGGCCGCGGCTCTGATCCGGGCTGGATAGCTGCGCGCCGGGCCGACGGAGCCCACTGCCGCGGCCGGCCGGCGCCGGCTCGCTATATCGACGCGACCCTGCTCACCTATGCCGACTTTCTCCGCGGGGACCAGCCGAGCGTGACGAAGACCGAGAGCGGCCCGCCGGCGGCGGCGCGAGATCCGCGCGATCGTATCGGCGTCGGACGCGGTGTTCGGGGCTGGCGCCGGCGGCTGCGTTCGGTCGCACGGCGCGGGGGATGCGGCGGGCGCCGGCTCCGATTGTCCTGCCGGCCCTCCGCCGAGGGACCGCGGGAGGCGGAACCAAGCACCTGCTGAGTCACGGGCGTCACGTCGCTGGGTTCCGTCTCACTGCCTGTGCTTGAGGTTGTAAGCTTGTGCGGTTAGTAAATTTAGGCTGCGGGCGTTACCTCAGGTACGCCTGATGAGCCTCGATTTCTCTTTGCCTCCTTGACGGGAGGATAAACATTGAAAAAGCGCGTCATGGCATTGGAAGGTGTGCAGGCCATAGATCAGGCAGGACTGAAAGGCTACATTGTTTCAACTTTAACGTTATATTGCTGCATGAAAAAACTAACTCAGGATAATTTCGACAGTACCTACTTGAAAAATTCTTCTCCCAGGCTGTTAAGGGACCAGCATTTAACGGGTTTCAGGACTAACCATAAAACCAATGTTGTCGTAGCAAGAAAACGATGCCATAAACTTACTGGAGGCTACTGTCCTGCTCATGCACACTGCAATGATGACTTCTAGCAGCAGATATGGATTTAGGATGTATCGGAAGGTTCTGCAACTAGAACGTTGTTGATAACTCTAGCACTGCCCGAAGGTCACACTCGGGCATCGCGCCATTGTCAGCAGTGCTCGTTGTCAATTTATGATGCTAAAAATACTTATCGGATGTTGCTATGAATGTGAATCAAAGCGTAGGCTGAGGACTCGGAGAGTCCGCTGGATGATGGTGAACGGCATTCTTGGAGATCTCCTTGGCTGTTGGCCTGTCGGCCTGTAGGCCGTTACTTCTGGCTCTAAAAAGAGCCGACGTTAGAAGAGAAGACGTTTCGGCCAATGGCCCTCCTGAGAACTTCTTCAGTGCCGTGAAAAAGTAAGCACATTACAGAAGAAGCACTGAAGAGGGCCAGTGGCCGAAACGTCTGCTTACTCCCCGGCTCTTCTAAGAGCCACAGGCCACACCACGGCATACAGGTCAACAGCCACCAAGAAGAATGTGAATCAAATGCCGAATGGGAATAGTTTCTTTAGTTTACGACAAACGGGAGTTGGGAGAAGTGGACATTGCACATGTGTAAATCTCTGGGGCCTGAAATTCCGCATTGACGCAAACAGAAAGCCGGCTGATTCAAAGCCATTCTGAGCGCCAGCACTCTTGTATTCACAGATATAGCTGTGTTAAGCTTCCCGCCCCGTGGTCGCCCCGCCCCGCCCACTTTCGCGGTGTACCGGCCCTGGGCAGAGTGAACCCGACTATTACGTCGTTCATCACCTCAGCCCACGTTTCGGCGTGGAAATCCGGGAACATCCCATCCGCCCACCTTATCCCCGGAACAGGTGTGGTCCTGCGGACACCACGTCAAATCATGTCGCCTGGAACATCAGCTCCTGTCCAGGACTGATCCTTCGGCCACCTCGTATCTGATATAACTATACTCCCATGATGATGATGGTAGTTCGTCGGTCGCCTGTCGTTGCCGGTCGCCTATGAGGTTGTTAATAAAACAACAGCCAGGAAGCGGCGAACGAGGACTGCACGGTGTATTAAGTAACTGTCTGCTGAAAAGTGGGCCCATTTTCCAGTCGCTCGCTTCCGGCATCCCAATCACGGTTGCATAATGGAGGGAGTTACGTTTCTGATGTCTCATCACGCGCTCGGTCAAGCGTGTCAGTCTTCGAGCGCAGCCGTTTATAGTGCTTGAATGGGGCACGAACCACGCAGACCGAGGCAGCCCATCAGTCCTGGCCTCTGTGACCACGGAAGCTGGCCGACGTAAATTGCGTGGCAAGTTTTGCACGGAAGAGATGGTAGCATTCGTCAGTCGCCTGGGTTACAGGTAAGATGTGGAGCAACGTTTGTTAAGCAACGTCAATATTCGTAAGCATGAATTTTGTCAAAAATGAGGTCCACATCCACGGCTGGTTTGCTACCTTAATTATTTCGCCGATCGAATAAGATTCAGATATTTTTCCATTTAACGCATCAGACCTGATTGAAAAATCTGAAGAGTCCGAGGGTTTAGACCCTCCCAACTCCCCCGGGATTTTTAACCATGGACAGATTCTATTCATCGTTTGGCGACGCAAAGTGCACACTCCTTTTTAACCCAACCACCAAGAGTTCAGATACGCTTTGTGGAAAGTGCAGAAGCCCAGTCGTTTAAAACCATGTCGTCTATTAAACAAAATCTATAGAACCACATTTTCATACACCGGAAATGAGAACATGGCCATGCCGTTACAACACCTCCCCCTCGCCGCTCCCCCCATGCCCATTCGACGGGCGCAGTGAGCATTGAGAAATACGCACGTTGTGGCCACCTGTTGTTGCACAAAATCCGACACGCTTGGCTAAGCGCTTAGGTCTGTAGGCACCTTTTCCTAGTGACGGTCACTGCTGTGCTGGAACGGAGAGAGGAGATCTGACAGATAATGTCCAGCCCCCATCGCAGAACGGAATATCCCGCAATGTGTGGCGACTCGTGACGTCATCCACCATCACAACACATAAACGAAGCCGGATCATTATTTCTGCATATGTATCTCGGTTTACCACGCTGAAGTACTCTTGGACATTCACGCCCAGCTCGACGCCATACCGAGAGACGTCTGGTCGAACTAGCTGCCAAGCCAACGCGCCAATACAAACGCGCACGACCGTCGGTCGGTTACGATCATGCCCGACTGTGGGGGGGGGGGCAGTTGGCCGCCCTCCGTAACTCACGAACGGTTGGTCGCACGATAAAAATAAGCATACCGTTGGAAAGCTTGTGACGAGAAGAGCTCGAAACTGGTCTCATTTTTAGTTTTAGATAATATGTAAGCAATTTACGCCCTATATATGTTTTCTCATAGCCGACTGCATGAGACCGAGAAATAGCCTGAATCTCAAGGGCTGTGACTAATAACGCATAGGTAAAGGCACCAGCGCACAAGTAAAGGCCCGCGGATGCCGATACACATCTAATTTCTCGGATTTGTTCAATATATACGTTGAAACGTTGAGTTAAAGACACGGCAATTTTCGCGTCGGCCATCGGCTTGCGCCGCAGCCGTTCGCCGTAAGAAATTAAATGGGAACTAATTTTAGCGTTCCTTTATTTTTGCGAGAAAAGCCTATCCGTGTAAATTTAATTGATCTTAGTGGTTCTTGTGATGGCTTTTCATGCTTAAATTCTGGAAAAATTCATTAGTTACCAATGTACAAAATTGGAGGAACTTTATTCGCAAAAGCCTGTTTATGTCCAAAACAACCAATTGTTTAAAACGTTTTGAGGTTCCTGGTATTACTTACGTCTGTGCAAGCCAAGTTCTGCCATTTTCTACCCATTCTGAGTAATTCATCGCTGATTTTGACGGTGGTACATTTTGGCCCACTACAGTTATTCGTGACCTGACCTCAGGTCAATAGCTGGAAGTCATTGATACTTTGCCCAATGACGGTAACTAGATGTCTGCTTCACTCCACACTAAAACTGTTATGAAATATCCCATCAATTTCCGAAAAAAATTGACGACATGTCTTCTGAGATAGCAGATTTGTTGCATCTATCAAGATCACTAATCCCTAAGTGTTATTGTGATATCTTGTTTTGCGAAAAAGTTACAGGGCGCTAAACTTTTTTAGACATAGGTCTGTTTGACCTGACCTAGGTCAAGTACCTGACCTGACCTGGGGTCAAAACTTTGACACAAGGTGTAGAAATGATCAAGCAAAAGGTACACAAAGTTCCGTTGCTCTGTGTTTTTTCGTTCTCTCGCAATCCCAGAAAAACCTCAGGGGGGGGGGGCGGTCAACTGGCCCCCAGTCGGGGGCGGGTTAATGTGATTCTTTGTATGCCGCCCCACAGAATAGCTACAAAGCTGAATCCCGTATCAGATGGATGAGTGAACCTCTGAACCTTTCGGTCCTCTTCCGTCGCAGTCCAGGCTGGACGGAACCTTAGATCGCGACGGCGATAACTTTGCAGCCACCTGACTGCAGCAGCGAGGCGCTGCTGAATGGACAGTGTATGCTCGCGGATCTTTTCTACGTGTACTGATATCGGAGGGAGCGCCCGTGCTTTGGCATCCCATGGTTAGCTCATAGATCATTGGGTGTTTAATTCACATTCAGAAGCCATGACCGACCCTTAAAACAACAAAGTCTCAACTTTGGGCCTGAGCTATATTCCCTGTGATCTGCCGCCGTTATGCAGCAGGACTCAGAATGGCAAATGTTCGCGCTTAGTAGATTGACCAGATTGACCGCTGCCAGATTGACCGCCGTTACGCCCCATGTTTACAAAGTCCTCTTCACCCTATGCATTGCAGTGACCCGGCCTAGTGAAAAGACCACCCACGAACAGAGTAACGGGCGGGAAGAGCGCAGTGTTGCTTCATGCCAACAGCGTCACGGCTCGGCGGGCGGTTATCTGCGTACGTGCAGTGTGGCGTGACGGCGGCCTGTCCAGTGTTGATCTTCGGTGAAGTGTGGTTTCACGCCGTACGCACCGCACCACCCGCGGGCGACAGGCTTGGAGGAACTAGCGAGGTGCAGCGAGCTGCCGTTTTTAAGTTCCTCGCCGCGAGCTCAGTTTACGGCCGACAGATGACGGTGCTCTTATCCGTCATTTGCACGCCGTTCTCATCTTCTTTTACTTCGGTCGTGTTTGTATGCATCTGCTGTCGTTTGCCGTATCTGTGGATGGTAACTTATGCTGGCCACGCAGCATAACTAATATATGCTGGCCAGCATCCAAGCCGAAGCTCTGTCAAGGCCTCAAGACCACCTCCGTAGTTAGGGAGGACTTTTGCGTCCGCGACGACAGTGGAACGCCCAAACTGCGCGACATACATACATCACACCGTAATGCTGAAACGTAGGGTATTGTCAACAACAAGCATTGAGCGGGGTTAACTTTCGCTCTGGGTAACCGTTTGACCATGACCTCAGGTCGAACTACCCTGCACCATTTTTCGCCCTGATCACTTTAGCTAGTCGTCACCAGTTCATATATCCAAGATACCGAAGATCGATAGCGCAAAGGTGTCCAGTATACGTGATATCTGATAGGCCTGACGTTAGGTCCTAGGTCAGCTGACATTAGGTTCATTTCCTGATTTGGACTGGAGTATTCACGACATCGACGATGGCACAGAACTCTCAAACCACGCAACGTACGAACACGAAACGGTACCCACGAGAATTTCTTGTACAGAAAAGCGTTGGGTGCACATTAAAGTTCGCGCTGGGTCATTGTATAGACCTGGTCTCAGGTCAAAACCCTTGGTACTATTCCTCGCTGTGATTATGGTGGAAAATGACACCGTATATTGTGACCTGAGGTTAGGCGTTCAAGCACCGCCGGCTGAGAACCCTTACCTGATTGACATTTGGCTCCCCGGGACTTAAATTAACGCATGAAGGTCACATCATGACGAAAAGCGACAACAAATATTTTGACCTAAGGTCAAAGTCAAATAGGGACCTATGCCGACTGAAAGCCCTTGCGCCTTTGGTGTTCGCTGGCTGGCTTCATATTATCGGGTCACGACGATTTGTCATGTTGAATAATGAATGGGAAACGGGGATTTTTACCAGCTGTCTTGGCCAAACAATGACTCAGTGAGAAATTTCTCAACCTAACGTTTCCTACTGATGGACGTTCGTGCGCTAATAAGTTCTGGCAACAATCATAAGAGAATATGCTACAAGAAATCTGACGACGCCGAACAGTCACCGGTTGCCGCGACCGGGAAATTTTATTTCTTCTTTCTCTTGCGGCGCGGAGCTGCTCTCAGTGCTTGCCTAGCGATGTCGCCGACTGTGCCAACTAAGAGAGCGGTGCCCGCCTAGGCATTTCTCAGTTTAGCCCACAGCGTCTTGACTTGCCCCTCAATGCTTTTGGAAAAGTTCGCCCCGGTCCTGACGATAGGTGGCAGAGCGTCCGTACGTACACCAGACAACGGACGCCAAACTCCCTCTCTCCTGTTCGGTGAATGTTTGGTGTGGCAGATTTGGTAGCGTCTACTTTATATTTCGATGTTCGGATGCCGATAATAAATTAGCCCGTAGGTGGAAACAACTGAGAAAACTCCATCTCGCCTCTCGAGAACGCACAGCGCAGCAAGTGCACGTGGATACGTTCGAAAACGACGACTCCGCATTGTTTGCTATGTTCTAAGTTCCGTTCGACTGATGCCCATAGCACAAAGTGTTTGGTTTCACGGCTGTAGTAGAAGTCCAGTGCTGAAGGCTGCTGATGGACGCAATGCAAAACCGTCTTTGAGGGGAAACTTGGTGTTCATGACATCCTGCTCTCGGAAAGTTTAGGTGCGGTGCGTATGATGATACGGCAACGTTCAGCATACTCAATCCTCAATTCCTCCTCGATGTTATCTTGGCAAGAAACATCCGGACTCTTAGACATAGATTGGGATGCTCCATGTGGACCCGAAAACGGACCTCGAATGTCTCTCCCTGACACCGCTTTCAAATGCGTATCGATACAGTCAGCGCACTGGACGAAAAAATGCTCGTGTCTTGGGCAACGGAATTTCATCTTCCGTTCCAAGATACCTCACCAGTCCTCCCAAAACGGCCCAGTCCTTCAGCCAGCGGCCACGTAACTGGTCCACCCAGCACCCTTCGTCAAATAATTAGGTGATCGACGGCTATCCACACTGCGATCTCGATAACGACAGAACTTATCTCAGCATTTCGCTCAGGCCGCCGTAACAAATATCTGCACTTTCATCACTCCCACGCACAGTTCAGATGCATTTGAAGTGCACTTTACCTCACATCTGGGACTTCATATGCAAATCCACCTCACATTAGGCACATTCAGATGCACTTCACATAGGGTGCACCGGCTGCACGACACCAATGTATTCGTGAGTCGACATAAACAGCACTCAGCCTTCCACGCATCAAACATATCCCCACATCGCACTTGACACTCAGACTCCGACAAAAGACACTACAAATGCTCCCTCGACTTGGACTGAGCAGCTATTGCACGCGTATATGGTGGGCCCGTGCGCACAGAACAGGGGACCACTGCGAATAATGGGCACAGAGGAGCACGAGGAACCGGCGGTTTCACTACTACACCGCTAAAAAAAAGACGATATCAGAATGGGAGCACGTCTCCACTCCAAACACCAGCATGAGTAATCGGTGGTTTCACCCGGCTAAAAAGATGAAGATATCAGAATGGGAGCACGTCTCCACTTCAAACACGACCACGAGGAACTGTGGTTTCACCCGGCTAAAAAGATGAATATATCAGAATGGGAGCACGTCTCCGCTCCAAACAAACACCTTCCCTGAGTCGGCAACGGTGAGTTTGTCCACAATAGCCAGCAGGTGGTTGACCGATTTTTCTGTGGAGAACAGCTGGTCCTTCGGCACGTTCTTGTGGTAGGGCCGCGATAGGTCGGTGTCCACCGTTCCTGGGAGCAGGTCACGGCAATCAGAAATTCGGGAAGACGAGCGTGAGACACGCGCAGGAAAACAGGTATTTCGAACACAGACAATCACTCTCAATGTCGTCTGAAGCGCGGTCACGCGAGGATACCGGGCGGGAGTGATCTTCTCACGTTCAGTACCGTACGAACAGCGCGTCTGTTATTAGTGACACGGCTCAGCATGTCCGGAGCGAATGTTTCAGAATGTCTTCTGGCCCAAAAGACGTGGTCGATCAAGACAGTGTTTGACATGCTTCCGGCTACTAAAGCGCATACAAATTCGACAACAAAGGGCAACATAAACTTTTAACAACTACAAAAACAACTTAAGTTTTCACTGCGAACAAACCAGTGCTGACTTTTATAGCCTGTATTCAATTTGAATTGAAAGTTTTTCCCATCTCGAATCTACAAATATTTTAATACTGAAAGTGTACTGTAACCCTTAACTTTCATGGGGATTTACGTCCTGTTCAAACTTCATGAAAACGATTTCATATGCTTGCACGACCGAGTTCACATAGTGAGCGTGAATGGCGATGAAAACGGTGAATGACTTGTGGTCAATAAAGAAACCCCAAACGCAACGTTATATTTCACACCAAACGTTTCTGAATGGCTTACACAGTCGTAAAAATGAACTCATGACCTGCATTTTTGGACCAATTTCATTCTTTCTTTATTAAAGCGTGAAAACGGGAAACCGAACTATCCAAAAGGCAACTTCTACGAGTTTGAAAGCATCGTATAAAAACCACCACTGTGCGAAAGCTGTGACGCATTTCTGGTGTTTCACAGACGAACATACGAACGTGTGTCGCCTGATATTCTATAAGATGGTGCGTCAAAATTTACGGCCACGGAAAGCGATACCTACTCATTCCAAAAAAGAAATGGCACGTTGGAGCAATAAACATTAGCTATCATTACCACAGCGTTTTCCTCGTGCTGAAAGCGCATGCATTAAAACCACGTTTTAACTCAAGATCCACGTGTTAGTAAGAAGAGTCAATATGCAACACTATAAATTACCCATACCTGGATGAAGGCCCACACAAAGGACCTTGTTTCTGCCCCTGCCGAATTCTATACTTAGATTCTTGGTTGCCATGTTCAGAGCGGCTTTCGACATCCGGTAGCTGTACCATCCACCGAGGACGTTCTCTGAAAAAAAAACGACGCAAGGTCAAACGGCACTGGGTCGAGTAAGATTGCATTCACTCATGATGCTTCCGATTCGGCAAGAAACATTTGCTGTGATATGCCATAAAGCTTACTACCTAACGAAATCGCGCAAGATATACATTAAGCAGCAGGTTTATGCACACAAAAAACAACCAAAACCAATGTCGCTTTCAGTATGCAACAAAATACAGCAATATGTACGACCGCCAATTTTCAAAACTTACCACCGATTGACCCCACTTTGGCAGTCATGTTCACCATCACAGCAGCATGCTTCTGTTTCGGGTCTGCTGACTGTACGCCAAAGCCACCGGAGCCCTTCTGCAGCAGGGGCCCGAAATACTTCGCCACCATCAGGGGACCAAATGTGTTTACCGTAAATGTTGTCTGCAACCCCTGTAAAACGCGGCCATCAGCTCGTGCTTTTAAAAAACGCTGTTATCATGGATCCATGTTTCTATCTGGTGCGAAGGTCTATTCGGCACACAGAAAACAGCAGGATGCGTCAGGAACCAGCAACGGAACAAAGAATGAATCTGACTTGGAAAATAATGCAACATAAAAATAAAAATGCATGGAAAATAACGCAAATGTAAAAAAAAAAACAAGAAAAGGGGAAACAATGCCTGGTCATGAATCAAAAGCTGATGCTGATGCATGACCTACATGGGGAGCCCACACAGCTGCATTGGAAATAAAACTAAATGCTTGTTTTTCTCTGAAATTGCTACAAATATGTAACCATTACTGCATGTAATGATAAAACTACACATACAACCGACCTTGTCAAAACTTGCTAAAAATATTTATATCCATCATACATGTTTACACATAAAACTAGATCTCTTACCATGTCGGCCACCCGCGACTATCGAGCCGTCAGACCTGACCTGTCCGGTTTTCACCGCCCGTGACCCACACACCGCCAGCCAGCCGGCTCACCTCGAACGTGACGTCCCGCAGGCTGGTCTCGCCCCGGCCGGACGGGTGCAGCATGGCGCTGCAGTTGACCAGCAGATCCAGCCCTCCGCTCGTGCCGGCCACGTGCTCGGCAGCGCCGCGGATGCTGGCCTCGTCGGTGACCTCCAGCGGCACCACCGACACCTTGGGCAGGGCGCGCAGCTCGTCCGCCCGCTCCGGGCGCCGGCAGGTGGCCACCACGGCCGCCACGGACTCGCGAGCGGCCAGCGCCCGCGCGAACTGCAGCCCGAGGCCCCGCGACGCGCCCTGGATCAGCACAGTGGCCATCCTGCGCCTGCCACAGCAGCGGCACCGTTAACCGCGACAAGGATGCGGACGCTGCTTCACATTAGCTCATATTCCAAAAATGATGGTGAGGGGCCACCTGTATTGACTGGAGGCCAATGAGGATGATTTATTGCCCCAAATTGTATGGTGGGGTGGAGACGGAAATCACACGTCAGTGACAAGAATGCAGAGTCCCCTGACAGGGAGTCCATTAAGAGTCCCATTTGTTTTGCAGGATTGCAGCAGAATGGTGTGCCAGAGTTTGGACAGTTTCAGTGGCCACACTTACAATGTGGACTAATCCTGGACTGCAACTTTGTTCTAGCCACTCAGGAACTTCACCTGGCTGCCATATGTGGCATTCATGTCATGCAAAAGCACCTGGGCCATCAAACATGTCAGAAGGTAAAAATATTATGCTACTTCAAACATCACATTATCTCAAAAACTTCTACACTCTAGGCAGCCCCACCATGAGTGATCATTACTGCAGGTGAACATCAAACTCTGCTCATGTGCAGGGTCCTGTCAGAAGAATGGAATCTCAAAGGCCAATAAATAATCACACTGACTGATGGCAAATGGCAAATGACCATCTTACTCACCCCCACCCAATAACCTAGTGGTCATTGCATAGGGGTTAATCTAACTTTGGTTAAGGACCAATTTCAAAACCACAACATGAACACAGAAGTGCCCAAAGCTCAAAAACAGTTTTGGTTCCAGTGGCTAATCCATGACCAAACACCAATGATTGCACCAGCTTATGCCATTACCATTCATACAGTTACCAAACAAGCAATGCCAACTAAATGGGCATTCCTATACTGCCTGCTCTACACCACAAGTTAATAAGTTTGGACACTTTGAAACAAAATGGAAAATGGCATATTCCACATATTTAGGATTGCAGCAGGCTCAGAAACACAATACATCCCCTGATTATAGGACAGACTCAAGCCAAAAGGGCAAAACACTGAATGGAGCTCTAGTTCAAACCTGCAATGACATTAACAATGGATGCCATGTCAATTTGTCTAGGGGTCAAAGAAAGTTTTTTTGAGTTTGGTATGGTGAAAAAACTTATGCTTTACCAGTATGCCATCAACTGCATCAACTCTGGAACAGAACAGGCAATAGCTTTTTATGATAGTTCTGTTCTTAATTACTGGCTCCAGGTTCCTATGTGCCTTCAACTGAACTACATTAAATCAACATCTGATCATGTTACAGGACTACAGACCCTAACACTACTTTCCGACATGCACGAACAGATGCAGTTAACACATCAGGAAACTGAGGGAAATAATGAGGCCAAAATAATAAGTTTACATAGATCATTGATCACCCTCAAAACTTGGCACTCAAGACTTCGCCTAAACACCGATCATTTCCAACGCATTATTTGCTGTTTTCCTGCCACATATCCTACCGGCTTATGACTGGTCTGCGTATTTCCAGTCAAGGAATCTTCTATGAATTACGTAACGAGCCACAGCCCACCCACTGCTGGCAATAGCTTACTAGTTGCTGCAACTTACGTCCCCTTTAGATTTAAATTAACACTCACCGCCTGGCCACTAGGGCATGTTTAGTTCATGATCCTGTCGCCAGGATGTCAATAAAATACTGGTATTTCTAAAAGCATTGTTTGGGGCTAAATTTATTTATTTTTTAACCAGCTTGTGATGGTTCACTGTGATCGCCAATACAGATATCTTGACTAATGAATGGTGATCTGATCTGTGACCATAAAGCTTAGAGGGCCAAAATTCGGGTTAAAATATGAGAAATGCTATTGCGACCAAACTCACCAAAACCTGATGTGAAATGGTTCCAAGTGGTAAACACAAAGTCTTTTTTCTTCTTCGTCCATGACCCGACCCAAGACCATAAGGGAAAGAAAGCTGGTTAGGATTGCGTTTCGATTTTCCTTTTATAGCCTTGGTTTCCCTTCTTTTTACGGGCTATGGCCATAACCGATGAAAAGGACTGACGCATGAGCTATAAGCTTTAACTTCAAGATTGGGTTTAGAGGCGAGGAATGTTACTCATCCTAAATTTTGGTAGTCGTGACTTGACCCGCAATTTTTGACAGAGTCAAACTATTTCGGGTCCGTTTTCGCCGCCTGGCTGGGATCTTTCACCCAGGTGACTACAACTGGGACAAGTGCAGGGACTCAGTACAAGTACAAGACAAGTACAGCTTCTCCGGTCAAGCTTAATGGCAGCTGTGACCAAAAATGGTTACGATTGGGTTCCGATCGTTCCCCAAAATGGTTACAATCGTTATCCAAAATGGTCAGTCCTTTGGGACCTAAATAACAAGACTTTTCGGCTGCAGTGGTGTTCCCAGCATTTTGACCACAAAATGCCAAGAACCACGAGCTTGAGACACGGCATAGCAGTCCAGATATTGACGCTTTTCCCTGGCTATCATATGGGACGTCTTAAACGACAAACTCAACCATTATCTCGAGCCCAAGCTCCATCAAGCCTTCCCAGTCCCAAACCCTATCGCAGAGTCCTCTTGTCTGTGATTCAGGTCGTCGTGTCTTGATCACCTGACCCCTGACGAAGTATTTGACGATTTTTCTTGTTGGCAAAATTTAGCTTTGATATTTATGTACGCACCTGAAAATTCAGATGCTGTTTCTCGTTCTCATTAATCGTTCTCATTAAAGGCAAATAATGAAGAGGTGCATGAAAAAAACAAAGCCCTCTTATCCCCTCGTATTCCTATCTTAACATGTCTTACGTTTCCATTGCGTCAGTCCAACTGCAGTAAAAAAGATTTGCTGGTGTTGCCAACAAGGCATAATTTTTCATGAATCGAGGCCCCAGTTACAGTGTTCACGTGAGTGCGCTCATGCAGTCCACAAACCCTGTGGGACTCCAGCACGAAAGTTTTAACAGCACAAAAAAAGAACTGTCCCATTGTCTACAACGGTCTTCGACAGCCGTCAACATGGTCCATTGTCCCGAACATTTGCACACGAGTCTACTACGCAATGAGTCTTCCACAGCGCACGGCGTAACACAGCGTCGGCAAAATAAAAAGCGGCGTTCGTCCACGCTAAGGGAGAAAAGAGACATGATGCGCGTTAAATATGAAACAACGACTCCGTTCCCTTCCGATGAATTGCACGATCACACCAACGAAAACTGCCCACGCCTCGGGCGGTGGGATCGGTCCGCACGAAAGACACCTCAATATCACATCCTACTGCTGTGGGCGTCGTCACTGAACCAGTCCGGTACGGGTCGGAGCGGGCTCGTCGGGCGCTAGAGCTCCGCGCCGTCGCAGCACTCCCAGGCGGCCACCCTCTTGATGAGCCGGGCGTAAGTGTCGGCGGCGCAGCCCTCGAGGCCGGAACAGTCGGGCTGCTCCTCCAGCCGATCGTCCTCGGCGACCGGCGCCCAGGCCGAGCCGGGGCGTCACGTCCAGCATGGCGGCCAGCCGACGGCCGGTGGCCGCGTCCCGCAACAGCAGCGTTGGCCGCAGCCCGGCCGGCAGCAGCGCCGCCACGCGCCGCAGCTCGTCGGCCATCTTGGGCGGCCGCGTGGCGTAGCGGCTGCGCACGCACGCACGCACCTGCCGGTACACGGCGGCGCGCGCGATCACCGCCAGCGCCGCTGGCTGCACCAGCTCGTCGGGCAGCCGCAGCCAGTGGCCGATCCAGGGGCTGACGCGCGCCGCCGTCGTCTGCAGGCCGAGCTCCAGCACGAGCCGGCCGCGCGCCACCGCGCGCGCCAGCTCCGGACCGACGGGCGGCGCCACGCCGCCGCCGGCGCCGTCCGGCCGCGGCAGGCAGTCGCCGAACGTGGCCCGCACGAACTCGTCCACCGGGAACTCGGCGAAGGCGCGCACCAGCGCGAACACGCGCACCACGGACCCCACCACGTTCCGCAGCCGACCCAGCACGACGAAGAGCCGGCGCCACCCGGCCGCGTCACACGCCATCAGGTCGTACACGTGACCGAGCAGGTTCCACAGCCGGCGCGCGCAGTACAGCGACGGCTGCCGGTCGTCCAGCTCCGACGGCGTGATCTCCAGGTGGTCGATGGCGTTGGCGACCAGCGAGTCGGGCTCCTCGAGAGTCACGCGCCTGCACTCCTCGTCCTCCAGAAGCCGGAGCGCCAGCAGCGTGTCGCGCCGCGTGTAGTTGTGCAGCAGGATCGGCCCCAGCACGTTCTGGCAGTAGCTGGGCGAGCCGTCCTCGTCCCGCGCCACGAACTCGAGCTCCTCCTGCGTGAGTCCATGTTTCAGCAGCGGCTCCACAAAGCCCAGCCCGGCGGCGAACAGCGTGTTCCAGACGAAGCCCTGCTGCCAGCGGCACACCGCCTCGATGCCGGCCGCCTGCACCAGGGTGTCAAACGCCACCGCATCGTTCGTGTACGCCGCGTGAAAGAGGAGTGAGCGCAGCGGCTCCGGCGAGAGGTCGGCGCCACAGTTCAGCAGCGCCGTGATGATGTCGCTCTTGGGTCCGGCGCGGTGCGGCCCCATGGCCGCGTGCAGCGCCGTGTGGCCGTTCGAGTCGCGCATGTTGACGACCTGCGGCGTGAGGCCGCGCCGGCAGAAGAGCTCCACGGCGTCTGCGCGCTGCTCTTGCGCAGCCATCATGAGCGGCGTGGCGCCGGCGTCCTCGCTGCAGCTGAGCGCGGCGCCCTCGTCCAGCAGCCGCTCCAGCAGCGCCAGGCTGGCGCCGGAGTCGAGCGCCGCGCTCAGCAGCGGGTAGGCGCCGTCGCCGGCTTCCAGCGCCGGCACCAGCCGGCCGGGCGCGCCCAGCGTCTCCAGCTGGGCGGCGCCGTAGTCGAGCAGCGCCTCGACCAGCGGCGGCGAGCCGGCGCGCACGGCCGCGTGCAGCGCCGACCAGCCCGACATGGAGCGCAGCGTCGGGTCGGCGCCAGCCGCCGCCAGCCGCAGCACACACGGCAGCGACGGCGCGCCGGCCGCCAGCATCAGCGCCGTCACGCCGTCGTAGCTGACAACGTCGACGTCGATGGAGAGCGCGTCGCCGGCGGCCGCCATGGCGTCCAGCACGAGGTCGAGGCAGGCAAGGCTACCGCGGCAGGCGGCCACATGAAGTGGGAACCAGCCCTGGTTGTCGTGTGCGTCCACGCAGTGGCCATCGGCCAGCAGGCGTTGCAGCGTTATGGGGTCGTCCATCCTGTCGATCGGGCCAGACTGCATCAGGTCACATGCCAATGCACAGTAACAATACTGTCAAGTACTTCTCATCACATATGTGGCACAGAATTTGGCAACAGGAAAGAATAATCCAAACTTCCAAACCAGTCAGTCCCAGAAAATGTTATGCAGAGCTGCAAAATACATCTAGGCATTTCATGATGCATCCCACCAACATCAAAAAGACCTTTTGAAACAGGCATTTTCTATGATCTTTGGATCATCCCTCAAATCTGTCTTATTTTGAGATGATCCAAAAATGAGGCAGATGTTTAACTAATGCTGGAATGACAATGAAAGTGTCATGGTTTGGAAAATAACACATAAAACATGCCATTTCAGACAAACTTACCAGCATGCCTGGGCAACTGATGAAACAGTCTCAGGGTACCTCTCCTCAAAATTCATTTCTGTGTCTTCTGTCCAGGGCTACTGAGAAAACATGGAAATTAACTCAAAATTTCACTGAAATAATTCTTGAATCACAACAATGTCAGACACATCATGAATCACATAGTTCTTATATCTTTGCTCACCATGCCACCTACTTCAACACATTTGGACCAAGTTTACAGAAACAAAAATAATGAATATTACAAAAACATCATCACAGACTATTACTTCTACTCTCAAATCATACTATGTTTTAAAAGATTAAACCTGAATAAACTCATAGACAGAAGTGACAACAGTTCAAAGACAAAGATATGGTATCATGTTTAACAATTTAAAACCAACTTATTTGGGTCATACATATTTGTGGGAAGGTGCTCACTTCCATCACTTTTATTTTTGCAACATAAATTGCTGCTGGTTTCACAGAACAGCAAATCCTAAAATGTGCTTATGATGGGCACTCTATAGCACAGTATAAAAATTTCACCAAGAAAACAACAATACTAGCACAAACTATACCAAAAAAAGAAGAAGGAAACCATATTTTCAGCAAACTTCCATCCAAAAGTTCCTTGAAGTGTACATTAAATTTAGTGTCAGTAGGGTTTATACCATACTATTTTGAGAGTCAAGTTCAGTTTTAAGGGTGTCAAGAACCCTGAATCCTGAATGTTACTGGACTTTGGCTCCCACCTTCAAATATACTGAAAGTCCAATTTATAACAAGATATTTAAAGTAAGAAAGGTTACAGGCAATATCAGGACTACATTGCTACAGACTGACTCATTTTCAGTTCCGAATGCAATAATATAAATATATATATATATATGTAATATGGACATATTACTTACATATTACACACATTATATAAATATACGTATATATATATATATATATATATATATATATATATATATATAGAACAGCCTACTCAGTTATTAGAATAATAACAGTCAAGCACAGAGACTTGATTTCCTAGGCTATTCATAATGTCATGCCACTGGCAGCATTGACAAAGGAAAAAAGTGGAGGTCGGACAAATTGTAAGCTGTCAGATAAACTGAAAACAGTTTGTCAGGCAAGTCAGACAAACTGAAAGCTGTCCACACGACTGCACTCAAATCATCCAAATCATCCCGCCGTCACTGTCCACCGTTACAAGTCCTACCGCGGATTACCGTGTCCAGTGCCGATATATATGTATCTATGTCCTATGTTCAAACGTTTGTCTGAATGTCAGGACGCACGGCCCGATGGCCTCAGGCGTCCAGTCTTAAGTCAACTCCTGTGTCTCGTCTGCGTGCTTGCTTGGCGCGTCGTCCTTTTGGCTCAAGGTTGTTGGCTAATGCCGTTTGTATCAAGCGCGCCACATATGCTTTATCCCTTGTGCATATCCTAAACTCAAGGTATAGACGACAGATGTCGTATGTACGTTTAATATATATGTTCGGGATATTTTCGGATATTTTTAACAGCGTAACAGCGCCCTTTCACCAGCTTATATGTTAGCAGCCTGGTTCATCTGTTGTCTTTGAAGCACATTAATCCTCCTCTCACATCACCCAGGCGATTTGCTATAATATACTTGTATATAGGCAGGGCTGAACAAGGCTCATGTAGACCCTATAACCAAAAACGCGGCTCGAATGATATTTGAGCCCTCACCGACGGATCCAGGAGGGTCCATCTCAGCCATACCCAACAACCGGGGTAAGGGGGCCGAAATATGGCCATTTCCCTGCCCACCCCCAAAAGACATGGTTGTTACCACTCAACCAGAGATTGAAGTCGCTGGACACTTCGAACCCAACTTACGTCCAACGTTTTCCACCCCCCTTGTCTCTGTTTGCACATTCCCAGACGGGGCCGCTGGATCCGCCCTTGTGAGTCCCAGGATGTATTAGACAATAGAGCAATCTTGCATTCTTGTCAGCGGCACCCAATTTCTGGCTCAGATTGCATGAAAATTTCACCAGTACGTTCCCAATGAATAAATTTCCCACCGTTCCTCGTCTGGTGACTTAAGCCTTCAGGTCAACCAGGCACGTAGCCAGGATTTTCCTGATGGAGGGGCCAAATGCCAAATTTTGACATATGCCACCGGTAAATAGCGAAATTTGTAGGGAAAAGCAGCAATTTTAAGTAGCTTACCTCATATTTAATGCACAGGAAAACATATCATGTTTGCTTTTGCAGCGTGTATATTATCGTTTTTACGTAGTACTGAGAAATCGCTATATATCTAGCGTAGACCGTTTGGCTCAGGGAAGCCATGGCCCCCATGCCCCCCCCCCCCCCCCTTAGCTGCATGAGGTCAACACCCTAGCATGAAAATGGGAAAATCATTTTTATAGCAATGGACTCAGAAATGGTTGAACCGATTTTTCTGAAATCTACTTACCATTCACCCGTCCATTTCGAATACGGCAACCGAAGGTTATCATTTTCACAATGAAATCGACCTATGTCTACTTCATAACAATGTACAGCAATGACATGAGAAGAGGAGGGAGGACGCAGAGTTTCCCCTGCAACCGTAATAGGTGCGGGGCAAAGGTAATGTATTTGCCTCCCTTCCGCCGTACACAAGCACAAGCACAAACACCGTAAGAATCTGAAGGGAAATCCGGTCAAAAAACCAAGAGAACGCTTTGAAAAATAGATAGGAATAAAACATAGAAAAAGGGGAAGAAAAAAAACAGAGAAACACTGAAAAATAGAAAGAAACGAAATGAAATGGAAACTGCATAGCATAGACATGGAAATGGGTACGTCAAGAGCGTGCCTTTTAAGAATGAATGTGAGTTGAACTATTTTTCGAGAGGGGGAGCCTCCAACAGATGCACCCAAAAGAACCTACAGTTCTTTAAAGACCCTCAAAGAGTGGAGCTTGGTGGTCTGCATCCGGACTCCTGCTGGAGGACTTTGACTTCGCGTCCCTGGGAGGGTCCCATATCGTTTGCGCCCAAAAGCAATCGGAGGACCGGGGAGCACACAGTTTGTCTAGGGGCCTCACAGAGAGGACAAGGTGGTCTGCGCAGAATCGAGGTCCAGACTCGGTTCGAAGGCTTTCTCAACTCCGTCGGGAGGGAGACCCCTTACTTTTCACACCCAAAAGCGACCTAAAAACCCAAAGCGCTTGAAAATCTTAGCTTGTTATATCTGAATTCCGCTGACGGTGCGCGGTCGCTTGGGCCCGTCGCCGTTGGGCCAGGTGCGCAGACATCCCAGTCCGTAAGAAGACTGCAGGTCTCGAAGGATTCGGGCGCTGGACCAGCCTGGCACTCTTGAGCCCAGCAACAGAACTAGAGTGTCGCACAGGAGCTCGAACGATTCTCCGTAGCAGATATGGCAAGACGTGAGCTGGCGTTCGATTATGCATGATATGCGATAATACATGCGATAATGCATGCTTTACAGGGACAATACATGGCGCTTGTGCAATGCATTTGCATGATCCAAACGTGGGACGTTGACTCGAAAGCCCAAAAAAGAAAGTTGCAACAATGTGTCATGCCACGATCGACTGCGATAAGAACAATGACGCTGACAGCAGAAGGTCGTGCGGACCTTCTACTGGACCTTCCGCCTGCCATTTAGCAGGCCGAGACGCTGCGCCAAAACAGCCGTACTTCTCTACACCACACAGCCATCGCGGACGAAGCTGTCGCAAGAAAGACAGGTCCCGTCCGGGCAACTATTTTCACTTAAACACCCTGCCAGGGCGTATTTATGAACACCACATACCAGCTTGGTACACCTGCTGCGTTTCCGATAATTTTGTGATGTCATATTGCTCGAACCGTTCGCTCGTGCACTGAGTAGAACCGTACTGCTTCGGTAGGTGAAATGCCGTTTTGTAGTTTCAAATAATGCGTCAGTATAACCTTAGAAATGACGTGGATGGGTGCATCCTGACGTGATCTAACTCTGAAAATGGCCACGCATCGGTTGAAATGTGCCCCCCGCCCTAACTTGGACATAATTCCCGCGCCCCTGCACACGGGACGGTTTACAGCGGGCTTGTGTTCAGAAGTATAGAAAAGTATTGCATGAGAATATAGGTGGATAACCTAAGCGTGTCAACCGCCTCTGTCTATTGGTCTTGGACAGCCGCGACGGTGTGGGTGCAGGCTGCGCTCAGAGGCCGGACGACCGGTCCATCCAACTCCGTGCGGCGTGACATCATACATTTTGTTTGAGTGCTGAGAAAATTGCAAGCGAGGTGCTTTTAATATCTCACATGAATCTGAACTTTTGGTATCAGGCTACGTGGTTTAAATTACTAACGTTGCTTAGAAATCGACAATGAAGCGTTCGTTTCTGCAAATTGAGTTATTCTGTTCAATGTGGTCTGAACGAGGAGACGTCACAAACTTTAATGGTTCAGTTTATTGCAATCTTCCATAACAGTGCCTTCGCAATATAGTTTAGGCTATTTCGTATCGTTCTTAAAGCCGGGAATAGGGAATGTCATAGCCTATGTAAAAAACAGAACTGACCTATAAAAAAATTAAAAGCTGAAAGTCCACAATTTACAGAAACGAAATTGGAAGGAGACATTTCCCGTTGTTCTTGCTTTGGTTGAAAACTGTTGGAGGGTGTGTTCAAAATGTCCATTCGATTTGCAAACTTAGCATGAAAAGTCTAATGTTTCCCCAAGTTGAGCCGTCAACAATGACGTCCAAGTACGACGGGTCCGTCTGGGAGTGTCGCTGGGCACAGATGGAACAGCTGCTGCGGCTGTCATTCAGGCGCCAGCGCGCTGACGATGGGGCAGAGGTCGATGACATTTCCTGCTGTCGTACGTCCGGAAGCTGTTTTGAATGGACTCATAGAGAAATGGTGAAAAAGAGACAATGCAGTTCCACCTAAAAGGATATGACCTGCAGTAAAACATTAGAAGAAATGTGTCTTGTGCCGTATGACGTATTTAATGTTATTTTTCAGGCGAATGTTTCGCCTGCCTCACACGTGTGTAAAACTACCTGCCTTTCGGCGCTCAAATATTTCTGCTGTCAGGGGTGTCACGCACTCCCCTTGTACGCACTCAAGCGTTTGACGTCCCGCTGACATTTCGCGAGCGGCCATATAAAACCCCTGGCGGCGCCCCTCCTCCACCTCTTCTCCCCAGCCTGCACCCGTCGCGCCAAGATGCGTCGCGCCGTGCTGGTCTGCCTCTGCGCCGCCCTCGCCGCGGCGCGGCCCAACAACGTGCACACGGCGGTGGTGGGCACGCAGCGCGGCTGGAGCAGCGGCGGCGGCTCTGTGCTCAGCACGGCGCGCGGCGCGGCGGCCGCCGGCTCGCAGCGCCTGCTGCGCCAGCCCGGGCACACCCAGCTGGACACGCGCGCCACGAACGCCGCCGTCGCTCTGCAGGGTCAGTGCCCGCCGGCCGACCCGGCGTTCGCAGCCGGAGCCGTGTCTGAGAGACCTGACGACACACGGGTTGTAACGATGCTCACCGGCCTCCTGGGTCACGCTGCGGTTGTCAGCTGGCGACAAGGCGGCTGAAGCGCCGCGGTTCCGACAGCATCACAGCCGTCGCCATGTGTTTTGCCGTCCATTGGGACTTCATTGCTTAATGGAGTTTTAAGATGCGTGGTATATCAGGCCGTTTTCCCATCAACGCTTGCTTTGGATTGCCATTTCCCGCCTAACCTCTATGCAGTGCCCCTTCTGCGAAAATACTGCGAACCCTGTCCCCCTATTCATTCGCGTTCTCTGCGGCAGGTGCTTCGGCCGGTCACGGCGACTTCCGCCAGACGGGCTCGGTGGTGACGCAGACCCGCGGCCGGCTGGGCCAGGTCTCCGCGCGGGGCGCCGCCTCCAGCCGCGGCGTCGCCCGCAACGCGGCGCTCACCAACGCGGCGTCCGGCTCGGCGGCGGCCGGCCAGCGGTTGGCCCAGGCCGGGCACCTGGTCGGCCCCGCCGGGCCCGTCGGCCACGTCGCTACCAACCTGGGCCTGGGCGCCACGGCCAACGTCGGCGTGCAGGGCGCCGTGCGCGGCACGGGCACCTTCGGCGGCGACAACGTCGTGGCGGCGACGTCCCGGCACGCGGGCCCGCTGCTGCGGCCCGGCAAGGCGGGCCCCGGAGGAGCCGTGTTCGTCGGCGCCGGGCAACCCCAGCTGCCGGCCGTGACCGCCGGCGGCATGCCGGGCATGCAGGGTATGCCGGGTATGCGGGGCATGCCGGGTATGCGGGGAATGCGGGGTATGCCGCGTGCGCGACGCAGGCCGCACCGCGATTAGATGCACGTGATCTCCGCCGGCGGTGTAGTGCAACAGCTTTCTATGGCATTCTGATAGTCCTGGTCTGGAGAAGGCCAGCCCCGCTGAACGAAACACATCGTTCAAGGAGAATGCTTGCCTCCATGTTACATCGTCTTTTTTCTGGCGACCTTGCGGACTACTTGTACGCACACAAAAGGTTAACCAACTGTGCCGTGTTTTCATTCGTGTTGTCGGTTTGGAATACTTCGATTGATGTTTGTTTGGTTTATAAGAATCCAGGTGATGTGTTGATAAGAAAAGTGGAAATATATTACGGGAAAAGGTGCGCCAGTTTGTTTCAAAACGGCACTTGAACATGAGCCAACTGGAGCTGTTCATGTATCTAGAAAACGTTTAGTTTCAAGTAAAACAGGCTTCAGACTCTGCTAGACACTCCGAGCATTACCTTAAACCTAGAATTACTGCAATACGGAATGAAACGCGCAACACCAAACAATACGTCTTTGGACACTTGGAGAAGTACAAAGGTTGGTTTCTCTTAGCATATATTGCAATGCTGAACTTGCGAATGCCTAAAATTTGCTTTACAAAGCCATTGTTAAAGACAGCCAGACACCGCACGTTCTCCTCATGGCCTGTACGTTTGACGAGGCATTGAATTGCTGAGGTTCCCGGCATTTCGCTTTATTTACACTTATTAACTACGTACATGATTCATGCTGTTACAAGTCTGTTTTCCATGTCGAAGAAAAACCCACGCGATGGAAGTGAAATGAATGCGCGTCATTAAATGCTGAGGAAATAGCACACATATCTAGGCGTTGTCCAAAGGGCTGAGTACAAGAATAAGACAACACGATTCCTGTAAAGCAAACTTTAAGTGTGGTAACGCGCCAGGCGAGATATTCCTGCTGAACAAGGACGCGGGAAGGGGGAGGGGGTCAAGGGGGAAGCAGCCCGCCCTGACTTTTTTGAAACTTAACAATGATCCTATGGGCGCTGACTGGAAAGAACTGACCCAAAATGTTTCCTGGCCCCCTCAACTGTGGAGGAATTCCGGGCCGTTGTTGCTGAACGCAAGCAAGGAAAGGGATGCGACGAACTTTTTGTATATATGACGCATGTTTATGTATATACATATGCATATACATGCATGCATATATATATATATATATATATGCATATATATATGTGTGTGTAGCGCACCCCGCCATTGGTGAAAAATATTCGCATCCCTCGAAGTTCCGATCGACAGGTTGGTCGTACGACCGTCAACCATGCCGCCGCAGGTCTCTGGTGTCAGACGGTCCAGTATTCCGCTCTGCAGGCAGGTCTCTGTTGGGCAGGCGGCGCAGTCTTTTCCTTCAGATGCCTTGTTGGTTTCGTACTCTAGTCCGCTCCGCATGACAGCCCGCGTCACAGGCGGCGATGTTTCCTTGCAACGGCCCGGCTCATCGCTAAAACCTGAAAACGCTGCTGTAGCAACGCAAGAAAAGATGTATTGTCTCAGGAATGTCATACTGTTAGTTACACGAGATTCTTTTCCCACGCGCATGCTCTGTTTCGACGTGTGCGGACCAGACGAGACCTGCACTTCCCGGCCGCCCGATCAAGAGACTGGACTGGCCGTGTTTACATCTGCAGTGATGGCGCTGACCCCGCCCGCGTTTGACTGTCTGTCTGCGCTCGCATACACGCCGAGGCGCCCAGTGCGCGACCGGACGGGCGGTGGGCGAGCTGCCCGCGCTGGTTTCTGCCCGCCGGCTGGCCGTGCGGTGGCCTCGCTGCTTCGGACCACTGAGGTGAGGGTAGCATGATAGACAAATGCTGCACGCAAGGTGGCTGATTGTCGATTACTGTTCAGCAGCCAACACCAGTTTCAGCGAGCCTCAATGTGTTTTGAGTCACACTGCTGGGCAGTCGTTACGAGCGTCACGACGAGCATTGCCAAGTTTGGTTTGACTCCTGTAAATCTCGTATGTCAACTTGTATAGCTTCTGAAGCATAAACCGACGTACCGGACAATGGACATGTCACTCGCCAGTTTCGGTCTTTCCGAAGTGAAACGTATGAGAAGACTGTGCAAAACTCTGAAAGGAAACTGGTCGGTAATCGGTTCTGAAGCCAATCCGAATTACACCTACTACATTATGACACGTGGAAACCACCAGAAGCGGGACGTTCCCAAAATTATTTGGGATGTTCGAGAATTACGGGGATATCATTTCGAGCGCAATTCTTTCCATGCAACGCCATAGGCATAACGTTAACTCTTCGCGAAGTGTGGGATGCACCTTATCAAAAATAGTTTTGGCCCTTTCCTAAGGCCTCAAGAGCTTGTGACGATTGGGATAAAACGTCTGAGTTAGGTAGTGATGCTTTCTGAAGAATTTCGGCGTAAAATCAAATCGACATAGAGCAAAAAAAACTGGCCATAAAAACTGGCCTCTGTCTGATGGTTGCCCCTGTGTTGTATTTTATTGCCGTGACGTCGCTGCTGATGCGTCCGTTCGGTCCCGGCGTCTGTCTGTCCCTGATCCTCAGCCTGGTCGAAGCCGGCGATGGCGATCGTGACGCCACCTCGATGGTGCGCAGTTTGGCCGCTGGTGGCGCTGGCTGTCGCGCCCGCCGCCGCCCCGCCGCCAGTGAGGATAGCCGTCGATGCTGGGGCTACGGTGGCGGAATTGCCGCACTTCTGGACGTCCACCGGCTTCTGGTAATGACACTCCACTGTGTCCTGGTGCAAAACAAATATCGGGGAGAAATGAAGGCCGGAAGTGCTCCATGAATTGTGAAGGCCTGTTACAGAATAAGTAACTTGAGAGCAATTCTGCCTTATGACATGCTACGTTTACCAATGATGCATTTGTCTCATTTCCTTTTTTGTTTGCTCTATGGCTTGAATGATAAGGCTTTCTATTATTGCCCTACAGGTATTTCAACGTTTCGCCATGTTTCGGATGACATTCTGAACTGAACCGGGCATGACGCTACCTGCAATAGGGTCTCTCTTCAGGCACACATGAAGAGAGGCCCGTGGTCTGAATGAGCGTTCAGGGGCCCCTGCTAGCTTGTTGGGGGGTTCACTGCTTGTCTGGGGAGGGCCTCCTGTCGGCCCACAAAGGGTCCCGTCAGCTTCTGAAGGGACATCCTTTCGGTTTGGAAGAAGGCCCCTGCCCCTCTTCCTTCAGAGATCGACAGGGGCCCTTTACAGGTGGATAGGGTGCCCTCTACAGACAGGCAGTGGCCCCCCTGCCAACAGGGACTCATAAACGATCATTCAAGGGCCCCTGCTTTCCTGTAAAGGTGTCCCTGCCGACCTGTAAGAGGCAACCGCCAGGTCAGCAGAAACGTCTTTACAGGTGAGCATGGAATCCCTTACACTTCAGCGGGGCCCCTTTACAAACCGACGGTAACTGCAATCACATGGGGCCCCACTGATTACAAGGGCCAGGCGCGGATCCAAAGGAGCAATTGGGGCGATCGCCCCCTCCCCCTGAGGCCTGAGAAAAGGCCCCTGTCAGACTTTAAAATAGCCCCGAAGGGACCCCGTATGACTTCACGGGGTCTTTAAAAGAACCTGACGGGCTCTTGATGCAGTCAGGGAGGCCTCCTGGAGGGTTAGATGACCTCTTAAACGCACAGAGGGCCCCTCAAGTTCCCAAAGGGCCCCTGAGACCACAACAGGTCCCCACCACGGCAGAGTGTCCCTGAGACCACCAGATGGCTCATATAGGGCCTCTGAGACGGCCAAGATTGAGTCCCTAGGGGGACCCTGTGAGTGAAAATCCTCAAAGTTCTTGATGTAGTCAGAGGGTCTCCGGGAGGGTAAGCGAGACAATGGCACGGTAAGATGGCCCCTAAGGTGGAAAAAAGGGCCCTTGAAACTCTTCAAGGGCCCCTAGGACCGCCACACGGCAAAGGGTCGATGAACCGCTAAAATTGCCGGAAAGGCACCTGAGACGGAAAGAACTTAAGAGGGTGCCTGGCACGTCATAAGGAGACTCTGGCCAGCCAAAGAAACCCCCTGAACGGAGATTCGTCTGTGATCTTCTCAACCTCGAGAGGAGCCACAAATGGGCTGCACTGGTCTTTTTGAAATCTTGAGGTTTCAGAAGTTCTTGATGCTGCCCCCGGGAAGATCAGGTGGTTTCTGAGACGGCAGGATGGGCCCGTACACCGCAGATGACACCTGAGACCGCCAAAAATGTCGCAGGGCCCCTGCGAGGCAAAGTCGATAAGGGAACTCTGAGACAGTATTTGGATTTTATGGGGGCGCTGGGCAGCCAGAGGGTCCCCGAGTGTAATAAGCAGGCACCTGGCACGGGCAAGGTCCCCCTGAGACTGCCAATCAGGCCCCTGAAGAGCCAACAAAAACCTCTTGTTACGGCTACAGGGGCCCTAAAAAACTGCCAGATTTACCTAATGTAACAGAGGAAGACCCCTGATACAACCATGGGGACCACCGGAGGTGTTTGGGGAGCCTATGACACTGCACAGGGGCCCTGAAATTGCCAAAAAGGGCTTTTGTAACTGCCAGAGGGCCCCTAAGATGCCAAAAATGTTTCCCATGGACGATAACAGGGGTATCCAGGACCACAGGGTGTCCACTGAGACTGCCAGAGAGGGACCTTTGAGACTGCTAACTATAAGTCTCCAGCAATAGGGGCCCCCGAGGCGACCCATGTGGCCCCTGAAACTACTAGACCTCGAGACGTCCAAACTGCCCCTGAAACGGCCAAAGGACCTAGAGGATTGCCATAGCGGCCTCCGTCACGGCAGAGAGAGACTTAAAGTTGGCCTTTTTTAGTAAATGAGGGGCTCCTTAGAAGGCAAAGACGTCCCAGGGACGACAGGAGAAAACCTAAGATGGTTTCCCTGTCCCTGTCCTAAGCGTCCCTGAAACTGCCAAATGGGTCCCTGAGACTGTCCGAGGTGCTCCTGAAACCGTCAAAGGAGCGCCTGAGACGTCCCACAGGACACGTGAAACTGTAAAAGGTGCCTGAGACCACTAGAGAGTCCTGCCACGGCAGACGGCCCGAGACCACCAAAAGTGCCTCTGTAACTGCAAGGAGGAGCCTAAACTAAGCTGACAGAAAAAAATCCCCAGAAGCTACGGGATGGGGGAGGGGACAGACGGGCTCCGGGAGAGATACAGATACGACATTGGAAATGGAGGGAGGGACGAAACCACCTTCAATCTCGTTGTTTTGCCACATTTCGGCCACTACAAGAACCAAACACAGGATTTTCTGAAATAAGGCGGCGCGTTTGAATTTTTCGGTTATTTTATGCGGGTAAAATGAAACTACACAATTTTTCATATCTGAGGGGCAAAACACATGGGGACCCCGCGCTGACCATTCGCCCCCACCCCTCGCCTTGGCGAAGTCCTGGATCCGCCCTTGGTGAGGGCCCCCATTGGCTATGAGGGGCCACTTGGCCCGATTTGCCCCCACCCCCCAATAGGCGGAATCCTGGCTACGCCCCTGGTCCACCCAATATTTTATGCCTGTTTTGAAGGAAAATGAGTAATAGTAGCGAAAAATCGGCCGCAGTAGGTAAGAGATAAGCGGAAAATAAGGAATAAAGTCTAAAGCGATGCATCTATCTATCTATCTATCTATCTATCTATCTATCTATCTATCTATCTATCTATATATATATATATATATATATATATATATATATATATATATATATATATAGATACATAGATAGATATACGTATGGATGGGAATAGGTGCAATTTTTTATTTGATAAATAGTAATAAAACAATCGTAAATTTCCGTTGGTCAAAATAAAGTGGGTTAAATCCGTTGAGAAACCTACATTGGGGTGAGGTTAGGTTGTCGGGCCATTGGCGCGGCGCCCCAGTTACTTATAGAAATCGACGGCCCTGCCTTATGTGATAGTTATATTAGTGACGACCTCGCTCGTACCAGCAGTCCTTATCGCGGCTCAACCAAAGAGAAATCTTCAAGTCCAAAGCTTGTATTCACGACACTAAAGACAGAGGAAGCGGGGGAGGGCACGGGGGCGGCTGTCCTCCCCAACTTTTTTGAATTTGACATTGACCCTTGGTGTTGACTAGAAAGAATTAATCCAAAATGCATCGTTGTCCCTCCCCAAATAAGGAAGAGTTCCCGCCCTCTTCACGACACAGTCACACAATCAATCACCTACTCCAGCACCCCCCCTCCCCCCACTCCCGTACGCGGAGACACTTCAGCTACGAGTTCAAGAGAACAGAAGCTTACGTGACAACGAACGGCCCGCTTTAACACTCCCCACAAACGGAAACGATCTGGGCCAAGATGCACAGAAATTGTAAAAAGTGGGGTGAGGAGGTCCTTCCGGACTCGGACCTTACCACGACACCAAACAGCGCTTCACACCGCCCAGCGCCGTTCCACCCTCCACCGTGAGTCGTCGGCCGAACTCGTCACGGGGAGCCAAAAGCACCGGTATCGCCGTTTCGCTCGCCTGCCACACGGTCGTTACGTGCGACCCGGTACACACATATGTGCTGCGCTCACCGCAGAGTAGTCCCGGCACCCCGCACTAAGGAGGAAGATAACTGATCTCTTGGATCCCGTATATTCACTAATTACAAGTTACGGCTACAGAATCGTACAACCAATCCTAACATTCAGCGTGATACATTCGGTACAAACACACTCACAATCAACGCCTACATTTACGCAGGGGAAACCCCAACCCCAGAATCTCGAGACCCTCTTTGGCCCGACACCCACATGACCTACCCCAAAGAAGCCACGGTGCGGAGTGTCCCGAAAGCCGGGCCTTCGCGGCCCACATCGCGCACGCAACGGGATGGGTCGTTCACCCCTTTGGCGCATGCGCCTAACCCGGCAGCAGCATCCTAGGCACCTGATGCAGCGTCCACCGCCGCCTAGCGGCCATGCGCGGCTCCACCGCCAGGGTGCAACCCGACGGCCGAGGCGACCACCGCCTGGCGGCGGGCGCTTGAATCAGGCACCCTTGGTGCTGGTCATGCGCAAAAGGTGGCGCCCGCTTCCCACCGCGTGGCTTGAACAATGCCGACTGCAGAGCGACCCCGCGCCGTGGTGGGCGAAACATTTTACAAAATGACGTGATAACAACCAACTGGAAACGTTTATATCATCGAACGAAGGACGTAAACCGTCGGATGGACCAATCAGAACTGGAGGTATCGCCTTGCGATTCCAAGAATTACAGGGTGTTGATCTGCGTGGTTTGTCACTGATACTGAATTTTCACGGGAAGTACTCGTATCGAGTCACATCATTGATGAAGAATGGCATTAAGCAAAACAATCCTTTTATAGCAAGTGAGACGACGCTGGGCTTAGGGTGTCCTACTTTTGACGAAAGTTTTGCGGGCACATGCGCCCCAGGGTATTCCCGTTCTGTGATGAAAATTGCCCATGCTTCTCTATTTTTGTGACTTCTGGTCGTTGGTATCGGTCTCCGAGCAGCGGATGAACTTAACGCTTCAAATGCGTTTCCAGTTCGCCGGTTTTCCATTGCTCCTGAAGAAATGGGTGCTTTCGATGCGCTGTTTTTCAGCTTCTAGTTTAACTAGAGCGATAAAACAAACGCAGTCGCGTTGTTTATCGTCTCCTCTATTCACTGATCTGCAGTTTTATAATATATCGGTAAAGCGGGCAATCATGAGCTGGCTTTGGCCATGGCTATTTTTAGTTATCTTTGCACCTAAGAATAACACTGCTCTGCTTTTCACGTTTCTCTGCATTTGTTTCCTTTCTTAGCAGGAAGTAGGGCAACTTGTTTTTTTATGCTCTTGGTGTTAAGGTATGATTCTGTGCATCGCTGCGTTGAGGAAGGGGCACGCCTGGTTAACTGATATTGGATAAATGGTCAGACGCCGAGTGCGAGAGCAGTTCGGCAGCCGCAAATTATGCACAAGTTTAGGCTTTTATCGTCTTCGGGGTTACACTGCACGTGCCTTCCAATCCTACTGCACGCACCCGATATTGCTCTAATCAGATGTCCAATCTCATACAAGACAGTGTCTTCCAGCTCCTTTACAGTTGGCTGCAAATGTATCGCAGCTGCTCTAAACGCGCCAGAAAACAACCCAGCTAGTTCAGTTCCAACGTTTAGTGCACAAATGTTAATACAGCCGCACAACACGGCACGGCGCTCTTGGTCAGTCTGAGCTCTATCCTCACAACACATGATGCCGGCAAACAGAGACAAGTCCGTGTGACTTTCTTTGCTCACACAACCGCACCTCACGGTGTGGCGCTCGTGATCACACAAGACAGCACAAGCACTGTGTCGACTTACAGTTACAAGTCCATGTAGCTTTCTTTGGTGCGGCCATACGATTTTCCGCGCCATTGAACAACCTGGGTCAAATTTTCGCGCTTTCTTTCACCCTAGATCCTGTCTATCAGGTCCCGCAGCAGCTTGACATCTCATTTGGCGCCATCATTCACCACCGTTAGCTGGAGCATGTACTCCGACATCCTTCCGTAGCGTTTTTCTTCCACTGGCTTATCGGCTTCTGCAGCCACCTGGGGTTGTCTTGAAGGCGGCTAAAGGACACCCAAGATCTACCGCCTGGCAGTGATTTCAGGTCATGGCTCGCGCCGACGTTGACAACTTCTGGCTTGCTAGGTATCGCGGTGGGCCTCGAAATGTTCACCAGGGTGGCAGCCACTTCCTGCCGTTCAGCTGATGGCAAATTTTCGTCGAAGAGGGCGAAGACGGCAGCCATCGGGTGTAGGTAGGTGGTGCTACGTTGGATGGACTTGGTGACCGCGTCTGCAGTGTCTTTGTATTCGGCGATTTCGTTGAGACGCTGCATGTCGTGGTAGTAGACCAAATCGTGCGATCAGCGCAGATATCATCGGTGAAGATCGCAGAAAAGTTGTCCATGGAACAAGGTGATAAAGACTGCCATGGTACGGATCTTCTCTTTGGCCTGTTTGTCAATTTCGAGCTGTTCTGACAGCAACTCCATCTTCAGGAGGTAAAGGTCATCGTGATATGAACCTTTCCTCGTGCATCATCACAGGCCTGCGAAGCTTCATCCCATTTGGTATAGCACCGTTCAGGCACGCCACGATTAGCTCACTGAACCCCTTGCAATCGTCTCTGATGAATGTAGATGATGTCAGATCAGGGCCTATTTTAACATGTTAACTGGGGGGGCAAATGCCCCCCCAGTCGGACACTTTGCCCCCCCAGTCAAGATCCTTTGCCCATGCAAAGAAAAAAACAGCCAGATGTACTAGCGTACCCAGGAAGGTATTCCGTAAAGCTCTGCGCTCGCACAGCAGCATCTTATCAACGAAGGATGTGTTGAATCACTGAGCAATGTGGGAGCACACTTAGAAGCATCACTTTATAATACGTATTGTAGGCACACCTAGTGACCGCTGGCGAGCGTGTTTCGTAATTAGTACGCCGGCACCCGATGCCGCGATTGTCTGGTGGGCGGCCAAGGCGTTTCCTTGCATCGTAAGCACGTTAAAAATGATTATAACCATCTTTGACGTGTTCAAGCGCAAGAAAACTGAAGGGCGAGCTGGTGCGCAGGGCGGTTTCGCTATGGTGAGATAAGGTTTATATGAATGCGGTAACAGTCCAGCAGTGCTGTAGTTATCCTAATCCGAAAATCCTGCTAAAATCCCAGTACCTGATTGGTAGAACTTCATTGAACTAGGCGCTTAAACCCGAGTTTTACGCGAGGAAAACGGAAAATTAATCAGTCATATATTAAAACCGTCAATCTTGCTGCTCCTGGTGCATGGGTTCGAGCATCCCATGAGCATGCTTCATCTGCTTACCGAACATGGCATGGCCCGGACTGCAGATAATGACGAATGTTGATGATATCTCACTGAGGCGGGCCTGAGGCGAACATTTCAATCTGAGGTGACTTTTCTATTTTGGGGCCGACAACCTGGAAATGGAGAAGTTTGTTCTGCCTGTGTTGGGACAGCTTTTACACTTCTGCGCAGTGTTGAAAAATATATGGCCAAAATTCGGTGAGAAAATGTATTTTGGGGATAGATTAGATCAACAGAAACTATCCCGGACAGGCAACCTACTCTCTCATTTAGGGAAGAATCGAAGCTGCCGCAACATCTCGCCAATATTCTGCCCATCGTTTGCAGACTGTGACTTATATATTTGAAGTACCACGCCTTGCCATGCCACGGTAACCCACGGTGCCGGTCTGGCAATTTCCCGCGCGTTCCTAGACGTCAGGATATTTAAGGACCACCTGCGTCAATGCAGAAAGTGCCTTTTATAACGGAAGTCTGTGCCACTATGGCTGCACCACGAGAAAAAAGCCGAATTTTGGTTGACCGGTGCTCAGAACTGCCTTCGCGGGGAGAAGTGCTGCAGCAATATTTTCAGTCCCACCGTGTGGATAGGCTTACCCAGAGGTAGGTCAAAACACAGATCGTCCGCGAAATGATGAAGGTGTGGAACAAAGGCCGTATTCTCACTGCACCGCACCGGAACTTGATAAAGAAGCTCAACAGAAAGCTTGACCAGTATCAAAGGCAAATTCTGGAGGTTCACCCCGGAAATTAACAAGAAGAATGGATTTAGGGACAATCTTAACAATCTTTTTGACCTTGCCCTTGTCGGCACCATTAAGATCATCAAAACCAAGAGGATAAAGACGTTCTCTAGGCCCAAAGGGAGCCAGGCGCCGAGGCGTCATGGTGGTATTCGATAAGTTCCCTTCTGAGAAGGAGGAGCGAGCTCTTCAACGACAACAATAGGCCGAAGCTTTAAAGGGCACGCCGTTAGATTAAACAGCAGACCGAGCATGAGGCAACTGCCCAGCTGGAATACTCGCCTACCGACAACACACAACTGACAGATCAGGATGACCCGCAGCCCTCGGCCATGTCTTTGAAGCAGCCCTGCAGGAGAGCCAAGAACATCGCCACTCCTGGTCAGGCAGCAGCCCTCGATCGGACCAAGCTCAATGATCGCTCTGCAGTTCACTTCCTATCGGCGACGGCTTCGGTCCTCGGCCACGACTCCTCTGAACTGGCGATCACAGAAGCTCGGTCAGGCGCGCACGTAGATCGCAGAGGAAAGCCATTGCGGACGAAATCTAGCATTCTTTCTCCGCGTCACGCAACCTGGTGGTCCACTGGGACGGCGGACTGTTACTGACGATGGAAAGGAAAAGGTGGATCGACTCTGTCATTGTAACCGGTCCAAGAAAAGCCGCCAAGCTCTTCGGTGTTTGGAAGTTGCAAGTAGAGCCGGAGCAACGCCAGCCGACGTTGTCGCGTTTTGTCTGGAAGACTGGGAGGTTTCGGACAACGTCGTCGGCATGAGCTTCGACACCACCTCCAGCAATACTGGACAAGTTGTGGGAGCAAACACGCTTCTTCAGCAGAAGCTTGAGTGACGGCCTATTCACTTCACTTGTCGTCATCATATCGTCGAACTGGAGGCAGAGGCGGCTTTCTCCACGCGCTTCGGTCCGTCCTCGGGACCGCGATCTCCTTGTTCAAGAGCTTCAAGAAGAGATGGAGGCTCATTGATTGGAACAAGTTTGAATCTATGGTGTATGAAGACCTGGAGCCAGCAGTGGCCGAGACGTTTTTCTCTTCCAATGATCGTTTCGTCGCCTTCTGCCGTGAGAAGCTCGCCGAAATCCAGCCTAGCGATGATTATCGTTGGTTCTTTGAGGTCTCGATTATCCCCTTTGGTCAAGAGCCTCCACGGGGAATCAAGTTCCCCAGCCAGGTGCTCTCCAACGTGCCAGATAGATGGTTCCATCGCGCCAGATGGATGGGGCGCATAATCTGCGGGATCAAGATCTTCTTGCTTTGCCATCAGTTCTCCGTGACTCTCAGTGAATTGGGAGCACCAAGCGCTTCGTCTCTTTCATGGTTGTTTTGTGCGTCAGTGCATGGTTCTGCTCTTCATCGGCGGTCAGCGCTGCCGTGCACGACCTGGCCGTTCCGCAAAGCCTGATGTGAATGCTGAAATTTCGAAGGGGATCCCCAAGGAGTTTGCCGATCACCTGTTATCTATTATGGCATGACAGTCGACATATGATTTATTATAACAATCACCTATTATGGTGCCCCAGCGAAGAACTGGCTGGTGTGTCGTTCTTCGACGAGGGCGTGCCGTGTGAGATGAAGACGAGGATGATCGCGGCACTCCAGGAACAGGGATCGGAGAGTCCTCCCAGCGAGCGCAGGTGGATCTCGCAGAAAAGGAAGTTCTCGTCCCAGAAAGATCATCGTCGACTTCATTACCGCAAAGTCGGTGGGCAGCCTGAAAGCCTACGGCATCAACATGGACTTCCTTGCCGCCGATCCCGCCGATTGGGAGACAGCACCTGGCTTCACGAACGCTAAGGAAGTCTTGTGCGGGATCTCGGTAGTTAGCGACTTCGCCGAACGAGCTGTGGCTCTTATCCAAGTATACAACAAGGTACTGACAAAGGATGAAGGGCAAAAGCAGTACCTGCTGCAAGTCGTCGAATAGCATCGTCGCCAAAACCCCGAGACCACTAAGAGAACTGAAGTATCATTCCCACCTAAGCCACACTGCTGCCGACAGGGCCAGTGACCTATGACCTGAGACCAGGGCCTATTTTAAGGAAAAATGACTGCGGGGGCAATTCTGCGAACGAGACGCATTGGCTGAGACCACCGCCCCCCCCCCCCCGGCATTTGTGTTCTCCTTATTGAATTTTGTCCACTTCATATATATATATATATATATATATATATATATACATTCCTAAGGAAAGGACATATATATATATATATATATATATATATATATGTAAATGCTTCCCTAAGGAAGGCATATATATATATATATATATATATATATATATATATATATATAAGGGCGAATTACGATGAACACTTCCACAGCGCTCTGTCATTAACTGTTATGTCTTTTGGAGGAAATCATTTGTGCAAAATATGGCCTTGGTCCAGCACTCTTAAGCACTTTCACACGAAGACTGTTTGTCGTTGGTGCTGGATTTTATTTTATTTCGATGAAATTCGCGCCGGCTTTTGTGCATTCCGAGCCCATTAAATTCAAAGAACATCATTTTATTTATCCCCAGCAAGAACTCATTCTCCATGGACTTGTGATCCCTGGGAGACTCGCTCAGGGAGAGATGTGTCTAAAATGCCCCCAAACGTGTTTTGTGCTTCAGTTTTTTAAACCAAGCGCGCGATATGCATAAAATGCACATCATAGTACTCCTTTTGGCACACTGGATCGAAAGACACTTCGCATTCTGTCTCAGGTCATAGGTCACTGGCCCTGTCGGCAGCAGTGTGGCTTAGGTGGGAATGATACTTCAGTTCTCTTAGTGGTCTCGGGGTTTTGGCGACGATGCTATTCGACGACTTGCAGCAGGTACTGCTTTTGCCCTTCATCCTTTGTCAGTACCTTGTTGTATACTTGGATAAGAGCCACAGCTCGTTCGGCGAAGTCGCTAACTACCGAGATCCCGCACAAGACTTCCTTAGCGTTCGTGAAGCCAGGTGCTGTCTCCCAATCGGCGGGATCGGCGGCAAGGAAGTCCATGTTGATGCCGTAGGCTTTCAGGCTGCCCACCGACTTTGCGGTAATGAAGTCGACGATGATCTTTCTGGGACGAGAACTTCCTTTTCTGCGAGATCCACCTGCGCTCGCTGGGAGGACTCTCCGATCCCTGTTCCTGGAGTGCCGCGATCATCCTCGTCTTCATCTCACACGGCACGCCCTCGTCGAAGAACGACACACCAGCCAGTTCTTCGCTGGGGCACCATAATAGGTGATTGTTATAATAAATCATATGTCGACTGTCATGCCATAATAGATAACAGGTGATCGGCAAACTCCTTGGGGATCCCCTTCGAAATTTCAGCATTCACATCAGGCTTTGCGGAACGGCCAGGTCGTGCACGGCAGCGCTGACCGCCGATGAAGAGCAGAACCATGCACTGACGCACAAAACAACCATGAAAGAGACGAAGCGCTTGGTGCTCCCAATTCACTGAGAGTCACGGAGAACTGATGGCAAAGCAAGAAGATCTTGATCCCGCAGATTATGCGCCCCATCCATCTGGCGCGATGGAACCATCTATCTGGCACGTTGGAGAGCACCTGGCTGGGGAACTTGATTCCCCGTGGAGGCTCTTGACCAAAGGGGATAATCGAGACCTCAAAGAACCAACGATAATCATCGCTAGGCTGGATTTCGGCGAGCTTCTCACGGCAGAAGGCGACGAAACGATCATTGGAAGAGAAAAACGTCTCGGCCACTGCTGGCTCCAGGTCTTCATACACCATAGATTCAAACTTGTTCCAATCAATGAGCCTCCATCTCTTCTTGAAGCTCTTGAACAAGGAGATCGCGGTCCCGAGGACGGACCGAAGCGCGTGGAGAAAGCCGCCTCTGCCTCCAGTTCGACGATATGATGACGACAAGTGAAGTGAATAGGCCGTCACTCAAGCTTCTGCTGAAGAAGCGTGTTTGCTCCCACAACTTGTCCAGTATTGCTGGAGGTGGTGTCGAAGCTCATGCCGACGACGTTGTCCGAAACCTCCCAGTCTTCCAGACAAAACGCGACAACGTCGGCTGGCGTTGCTCCGGCTCTACTTGCAACTTCCAAACACCGAAGAGCTTGGCGGCTTTTCTTGGACCGGTTACAATGACAGAGTCGATCCACCTTTTCCTTTCCATCGTCAGTAACAGTCCGCCGTCCCAGTGGACCACCAGGTTGCGTGACGCGGAGAAAGAATGCTAGATTTCGTCCGCAATGGCTTTCCTCTGCGATCTACGTGCGCGCCTGACCGAGCTTCTGTGATCGCCAGTTCAGAGGAGTCGTGGCCGAGGACCGAAGCCGTCGCCGATAGGAAGTGAACTGCAGAGCGATCATTGAGCTTGGTCCGATCGAGGGCTGCTGCCTGACCAGGAGTGGCGATGTTCTTGGCTCTCCTGCAGGGCTGCTTCAAAGACATGGCCGAGGGCTGCGGGTCATCCTGATCTGTCAGTTGTGTGTTGTCGGTAGGCGAGTATTCCAGCTGGGCAGTTGCCTCATGCTCGGTCTGCTGTTTAATCTAACGGCGTGCCCTTTAAAGCTTCGGCCTATTGTTGTCGTTGAAGAGCTCGCTCCTCCTTCTCAGAAGGGAACTTATCGAATACCACCATGACGCCTCGGCGCCTGGCTCCCTTTGGGCCTAGAGAACGTCTTTATCCTCTTGGTTTTGATGATCTTAATGGTGCCGACAAGGGCAAGGTCAAAAAGATTGTTAAGATTGTCCCTAAATCCATTCTTCTTGTTAATTTCCGGGGTGAACCTCCAGAATTTGCCTTTGATACTGGTCAAGCTTTCTGTTGAGCTTCTTTATCAAGTTCCGGTGCGGTGCAGTGAGAATACGGCCTTTGTTCCACACCTTCATCATTTCGCGGACGATCTGTGTTTTGACCTACCTCTGGGTAAGCCTATCCACACGGTGGGACTGAAAATATTGCTGCAGCACTTCTCCCCGCGAAGGCAGTTCTGAGCACCGGTCAACCAAAATTCGGCTTTTTTCTCGTGGTGCAGCCATAGTGGCACAGACTTCCGTTATAAAAGGCACTTTCTGCATTGACGCAGGTGGTCCTTAAATATCCTGACGTCTAGGAACGCGCGGGAAATTGCCAGACCGGCACCGTGGGTTACCGTGGCATGGCAAGGCGTGGTACTTCAAATATATAAGTCACAGTCTGCAAACGATGGGCAGAATATTGGCGAGATGTTGCGGCAGCTTCGATTCTTCCCTAAATGAGAGAGTAGGTTGCCTGTCCGGGATAGTTTCTGTTGATCTAATCTATCCCCAAAATACATTTTCTCACCGAATTTTGGCCATATATTTTTCAACACTGCGCAGAAGTGTAAAAGCTGTCCCAACACAGGCAGAACAAACTTCTCCATTTCCAGGTTGTCGGCCCCAAAATAGAAAAGTCACCTCAGATTGAAATGTTCGCCTCAGGCCCGCCTCAGTGAGATATCATCAACATTCGTCATTATCTGCAGTCCGGGCCATGCCATGTTCGGTAAGCAGATGAAGCATGCTCATGGGATGCTCGAACCCATGCACCAGGAGCAGCAAGATTGACGGTTTTAATATATGACTGATTAATTTTCCGTTTTCCTCGCGTAAAACTCGGGTTTAAGCGCCTAGTTCAATGAAGTTCTACCAATCAGGTACTGGGATTTTAGCAGGATTTTCGGATTAGGATAACTACAGCACTGCTGGACTGTTACCGCATTCATATAAACCTTATCTCACCATAGCGAAACCGCCCTGCGCACCAGCTCGCCCTTCAGTTTTCTTGCGCTTGAACACGTCAAAGATGGTTATAATCATTTTTAACGTGCTTACGATGCAAGGAAACGCCTTGGCCGCCCACCAGACAATCGCGGCATCGGGTGCCGGCGTACTAATTACGAAACACGCTCGCCAGCGGTCACTAGGTGTGCCTACAATACGTATTATAAAGTGATGCTTCTAAGTGTGCTCCCACATTGCTCAGTGATTCAACACATCCTTCGTTGATAAGATGCTGCTGTGCGAGCGCAGAGCTTTACGGAATACCTTCCTGGGTACGCTAGTACATCTGGCTGTTTTTTTCTTTGCATGGGCAAAGGATCTTGACTGGGGGGGCAAAGTGTCCGACTGGGGGGGCATTTGCCCCCCCAGTTAACATGTTAAAATAGGCCCTGCCTGAGACAGAATGCGAAGTGTCTTTCGATCCAGTGTGCCAAAAGGAGTACTATGATGTGCATTTTATGCATATCGCGCGCTTGGTTTAAAAAACTGAAGCACAAAACACGTTTGGGGGCATTTTAGACACATCTCTCCCTGAGCGAGTCTCCCAGGGATCACAAGTCCATGGAGAATGAGTTCTTGCTGGGGATAAATAAAATGATGTTCTTTGAATTTAATGGGCTCGGTATGCACAAAAGCCGGCGCGAATTTCATCGAAATAAAATAAAATCCAGCACCAACGACAAACAGTCTTCGTGTGAAAGTGCTTAAGAGTGCTGGACCAAGGCCATATTTTGCACAAATGATTTCCTCCAAAAGACATAACAGTTAATGACAGAGCGCTGTGGAAGTGTTCATCGTAATTCGCCCTTATATATATATATATATATATATATATATATATATATATATATATATATATGCCTTCCTTAGGGAAGCATTTACATATATATATATATATATATATATATATATATATATATGTCCTTTCCTTAGGAATGTATATATATATATATATATATATATATATGAAGTGGACAAAATTCAATAAGGAGAACACAAATGCCGGGGGGGGGGGGGGGGCGGTGGTCTCAGCCAATGCGTCTCGTTCGCAGAATTGCCCCCGCAGTCATTTTTCCTTAAAATAGGCCCTGTGTCAGATGCTCTGTGGCCCAGTTGAGGATGCTCTCCGCTCCCTGTCGGAGAAATGTTGAGTCAAAATTCGATACACGGCGTCGACTTAGACGCGCCTTCTCTAGGCGACACCACGACTCTTTGAACATGTTGCACAGCGACTTTGACGGGCCCGCGATCTTCCCAAATACCTCAGTCGGGGCATGGGTCAGGTACCGTTCCTGAACATGAAGCCCCGAGAGATCGTCTCGCGAGCGACGAGGTTATGCAAGACGGCGTCTCTCAGGCCGGTTCCTGCCATAGGGCCATGGTGCGCAGCGGCCGACGACAGGCCCCGTTGATGATCGGTTCCGATGTAATGTATTGATCTCGTGAATGAAACGATCAGCAAACCCATTATCTAATCTTCACGACTGGACGCGGTCGAACCGGCAGTGCCCAATATGGGTGCAGACACCGCGTCCTCGACTTCAACGTTTGTCATCATCATTGCTTAATCGTCTTTCCAGGAGAAAATGCGACCGCACGTGCGGACACCACATGGGGACAGCGTACAGCAAATGAGTACGGCGCTATAAGGGAAAAACATCACGGTTCTGCCACAGTGTAGTCATTTAACAACTGGTGTAAAACTTCTGCAGCGAACTGTACATGACAGGTTGTGGGTTGTGGAGTGAGGCTAAGAATATGGAAGACATAAGACTGCAATCAAGTTTTTCTGCGTTCACCCTGTAACGATTAAAACGCATGTCTCAAGATGAAACTTGTATGTGGTCAGCACCGAAACAATGCAGATTTTGGTGCCGACCTCACACAGTCCGACCAAATATGGCAAAACGTTATATCAAAAGATGAGAACACGATAAGGAACTCGACTGGTTTTGTTTTATCATGCTAGCTCAACTAGAAAATGAAAAAAAACGGCATACGTTGCTCCAGGACTGATGGAAAATCGGCAGGCTGGGTAGCGTTTGAGGCGTTTAGTTCATGCGCTGCTCGGAGACCGAAATTAGCGACGGAAAGATACAAAAATGGAGTAGCATGGTCAATTTTCATCACAGAACGGAAATAACCTGGGACGCCTGTGCCCAGAAAACTTTCATGAGAAGTGGAACACCCTACTGGGCGTCTCATGCGTCTTTGTATGTCGAACTCGATCTTGGGGCTTTAGGGCTGTCGTTGGAAAATCTTGACTTTAAAGTCTCCTGAAACAAGAAGTTCCCCAGAACATCAAGGTGCTTTTGGGGAACGACTGCCTTCAGTTGTAATTGTTTTAGAACTGTGAAATGAACTTTGTCTCAAACAGAAAGAAAGGGGAAGGGAGAGAAGAAGAGAGAAAGAGAGAGGGAGAGAGAAGGAGGGAGGAGAGAGAGGGGGAAAGAGAGAAAGTGCAGTATAGGGTACCTAAGCTCGCATCACCCGAGCTGAAAGCTGAAACCACTAACGGGAGAGAGAGCGAATAGAAAGGAAAGAGAACGAGAAGGTTAGCTTCACAATGGGGTCCCTGACCACCATGCTGCGTCTGCACGTGCTCGCTGCTGCTGCCAAAGGCTGGGGCAATGTCTGCAGATGCGAATAGCAACAAGGGAGCGAAGCGGTCGCGGACGAACGGAAGAAAGCAAGCCAACTGCGCATATTTGAATAAACAGTGGGACACAGGGCCCACAGAGCGGGTTGCACGTTAGACCACGAAGGGCGAGGACACGTGGGTCCGGGTTATATGCCGACCAAAGACCGGCTGTTCCTGCCTATTGTGTAGTATGTAATGGTGTGTGCTATTACACCGCCACTAGCGTTGGAGGCGTCTGAGCCGTGACCCCTTTTGTGTGAAAAGGGACTAACATGTCTTTTTGCCCCCTGTTCGAACTGAAAAGTGCAGATATTTTGTTTTCCAAACATTTCTTTTAAAAATATACGTAAATTTCTAAAAGGACGAAACGAAGAGACCGAAATCCGGTGGGAAACCAGCGTTCGGGGATAGGCGGACCTGTTGGATTTTCACGAGCTGTGGCCGTTCCAGTGCCTGTCGCTGAGAAGCTTATCGAGACATTTCCTGCGTGCAGCCCTCCGGACCCTCACCAAGACCCGAGTCAGCTGGTGAACCGTGACGTCACCACCAGCCTGGCCTTGATTGGTGGGCTGCCCTGGAGGGGGCTGGAGCAGGTCCGTGTGCACTGGCTGCTCGACCTGGTCAAGCTCGGGTGAGGCCTGGCCTTCTGTTCGCCGTTGGGTCCGTCCGGTGGAGCGAATTCTCCCCGCTTTCGTGGAATTCACCATGATGCACATGTCTGTGAGTTGCGGGGGAAAGGGTCATGGTAGCTTCTACAACCCTTCAGCAGTACGGGTCACGCCGGTGGTTGTGCTTTTTCTGGTATCTAGCGATCAAGGAAGTTAGTAGCCTGTTTTGGAGACGCTCGACAAAATTCGCTGTCATGGCTCCGTTTTGATGGCTATGGAGGCTGTCACCTGACAGTCATGTGATCTATTACATGGCGTTGCGCTTGGCTGTTTTACGAACAATTTCTTGAATGATATTAATAGTTGATATGTGACGTATCTGGACGTCTTATGTTTGGAAACCTTCTCTCATTGCCATGGTTGTAGGACTTGGAAAAATATTGGTATTGCAGAATAAATTCGTGTAACCCTAAAATGTACCATCGATAACGTATTTACAATACTTTATTTTGTGAAGCAAGAAAACACGCGAACCCGTCAAGATACTGGCATGGAATTCCATACCAGTAATTTCCTTTGGTATGGAAAGCTTCATGCCATAGGTATACAAAGTTACACCCCTGCTCATGGCGCATCAGCATCTCCACCACTGCATCAATGCTAAAATGGGTCAACGTGTCCCGAAGTGGACCTGTTGCCTACAGGTCACACAATGTCAGCTGACTGTCCGCCGTCCGATCTTTTTCCTGTATCTGCGACTTGGCAGACATTGGCAAAATGTGTCATTCATAACGCCTGTTGCGCTATCATTCTGTTGCAAACGCGAACAGAAAAGCGGAAACACAGCCCATGATATCACAGCAGTCTTACGAATTCAAGTGACCTCATGAAACATGGTGCTCAATAGAAGCCCTGTGGCGAATGTTTTCGTTCATTCCCTGTACGCTGGCAACACATAAGCCGACTGCGATAATCTGTTACAGCTACCGGTACTGACATAGGACGAAAAGAATGACAAACGCTATCACATACGTGTTCTCATAGTCAACAGTTGTTCTGCTTCTCAAAGCTGGCTAGAAAATTCAGTGGTCGTAACACTCCGACAAGAGTTTTAAGACGGCTCATCTGAATAGATGGACTGCGACTTGCCGGACAATGATGTGATATGACCAAGCTGTAATGATGTGATCCCGGTTTTCAGAAATGGTGGCATCGCTGAGCCTTACAACTTCACGTTTTTGGACGCCTTTCTGGACTCCTTGATTGAAAACGGTCTGCGACCAGGCTTTGAACTGATGGGAAATCCTGGAAATCAGTTCACTGACTTCCTTGACGACAGTCAGACAACAAAGTGGACTAATCTCGTTCACGCAGTGGCTAGGAGATATATAGGTGAGCATTTTGCACGAGCCTATTGTTAGCCTCCATGGTGCTGCCAGGGTAGACGCTGCCAAAGCGCGACCGGTGGATAGCGTGTTTCCGAGCTTTTGCTCCGATTTGAAGTTAAAGTACGGGCGCTGCATAAAGTACTCAAAATATCCTCATTTCTTTTGCTTTTGCTGTGGCGGCACCCTTGCAATAAGGGCTGTTGCGGATCATCGTATGGGAACGATTTCCGCGACGTTCAGATGAAAACAAAGCTGCTGGTTTCGTGGGGCTGTCGTAAGCGAATATCCGGTGTTCGGGCGGATAATGGCGTCAAGATCAGCACCATCAGGAAGCCACGTCCGTAACAGTCACATTCCTGCGCCACCGCTGATACTCCATCTCAGCGATTGCTCCGCTTTGCGCCCCTGCCCCTGCCGAACTTTCCAGCCAGGTACGGTCCGGAGGAGGTCAGCACGTGGAATTTCGAATCCTGGAACGAGCCGGACCACCACGACTTCGACGGCCTCAACATGACGGCGCCAGGTTCGTCGCCCGGAGCCGACCGCGCGCCGTGCAGCGTCTCCGCGGCGCAGTCGTCTCTGCGCGGTGACGGTCTCCTCCGGGACGGAGCGGGTGGCTTCGGCGGCTCAGGCGGGCTGGCGTGGCGCCTTTCCGTTGGCAGCCGGGCTGCGAGCCGATGGACGTTTGTCTGCGATGCGTGACGTTTTTCTCCGCGGGCGTTGTTGTGAATGCCCGCATCAAAACGGACTGGTTTTGAAAACTGGCGGGATAAAAGGGAATTTTAAGGAATGTTTTCTGCGCAACATCATTTTGTTGATGTTAATATTCTCTACAGCTGGTAGGCGCACCGTCTAACTTGCCGTATGAGCTGTTGCACCCAAGGGGCGGAATCAGCGACTCCGTCTGGGGGTGGTCAAGCCAGAGCTTCCAGATGCTGGCCGTGAGTTCGGGGAGTGGACTTCAAGGACCGGGTATGAATGGGTCAGCGAGTCAACGACCGCGCGGGGAGGGGAACGGAAGACGCGCTGGCAGTGGGCTGGGTTCGGAGTGTCTACCGACTTCGAACTCTGCTTGTGTAGAAATGAGCATGTCTTAAGGGGCCAGATGGCTATTTGTCTCCCCCCCTAGTCGTGGTTGGGGGGCCATGGCTGAGATAGCCACTTGGATCCGCCAGTGTGCACCCATGGATGCTTGTGAAAAATGCGAGCTGCAAGCTGCTCAACGCGCACTCTAAAAGCATTATTAGATCCGTGCTTGCTAATATTCTTACTAAACCAGGTTTCCACCATTCAGCCGCGTTGGACACGCGAACCGAACACGTTCTCGCAGGTGCGCCACGTTTGCCGCGTGCGTGCTGCCGTCTGACGGCGGGCGCCGCCGGCAGGATTTCTGCGCTACTTCGACGCCAGTCGGGCCGGCCTGAACGCGGCCGGGCGCGGCTTGCGGCTGGGCGGGCCGGGTGGTTCGTGCCGGCCGCCACGCTTCGTCGACCTCTGCTGGGCGCTGCTCGGCCACGGCCAGCGCGGCGCCCGGCTCGACTTCGTCTCGTTCCACCGCAAGGGCCGCCAGGAGGTGGCGTCCATCCTGCCGGCCGAGCAGGCCACGATGGCGACGATTCGCCGGCGGTTCCCGCGCCTCCGCCGGCTGCCCGTCTTCAACGAGTGAGCGGCGCCGCCTGCAGCCCGCGGAGCGGCGCAGAGCTGGGCTGTCGTGCGGGGCGACTGTTGGTTCTGATGGAGAGCACGAGACGAACGTGCGTTTTGGCGGAACTGGGGTCTGGAAAACGTACCATTTTTTCTTCTAGAATCAACTGTATTATGGCCATCAGACGGCCCTCAACCCACTTGCCTTTTTGTTTTATAATATTCAGGTCAACACCGCGATATGTCTAAGTGGCCCCCTGAAACATTAACCTTCCAAAGCAAACACAAGTCCAGGTCAAGCCGTGCTCTGTCCACTGACGCCGCGTCCATGGTAACGCACACCCCGATCAGCTGACGACGACGCGCTGATTACCCGCCAGCGAGGCCGACCCGGAGAAGGGCTGGTGGAAGGCGCGACACTGGCGCGCCGACGTCACCTACGCCGCCATGATCGCTTCCAACGTCATCATCCACCAGCAGTGGCGGGCGGCCGGCGGCGACGGGGCCAACTACCGCCTGCTCAGCAACGACAACGCCTTCCTCAACTACCACCCGCACTACTTCCAGCAGCGCACGCTGTTTGCCAGGTACACGCCGGCTTCGACTGGGGGTCGCTGGGGTTGACCGGGGGCCACTGGGGCTGGCGCTGGGAACTCCCATGCCCAGCAGGGACCATCGGACTCGACTGGCACCATGTGATGTTGCACTCGGTTAGTTCGAAATTTCACTGATTTTTGTGCACGCTGAAAAAGGCCGTGACGTTACTTGTACTGTATGCCGGGACAGGTTTCAGATGAACAACACTGCCGATCGGCACTCGGAGTTTGTCCTGAAGCCGGCCTTCTCTGTGATGGCCCTGCTCTCCATGACCGGCGACCAGCAGCTTCGGATGTTTACCAAACAGATGCCAAGGTTCGCACGCCGGCGAGGCTACACATTTTAGGTACTTTTCCGAATTTATTTCTACGTTGCAAATCGTCGTTTTCACCCGTCTTCTGCATGCTTTCGGGTAAATACACCCTTTATGTGACCCACATTAACCCTACGTTTAGGCAGCTGAATTCGTTTCCATCCCAACCTGACTATGTTCCCCTAAAATCTTTGCATCTACTGGACCGATTTTGATGAATCGGAACTCAAACGAAACCTTGCGATCTGAAAAGTTTTTGACCAAAACAAAGGTAGCAAAAATTCAGTAGCACCTTCAGGAGAACCAGAATGGTGTGAATAGTCGATTTTCTCCGGCGTCTGACGTAGGGTTCTCCTGTTTAAATAGCTATGTGAAGTCCGATACGCACCTTATGCCTATGCTTATCCGCGATGCATCTGGTTATCCTCAGGACATGTCTGAAGATCATTTTTGGAGTTATGTCGTTTCCAGAGTCCAGAACATGCGGTCATTTATCTATACATTTTCGGGTTACTTTTCGCTGTGCGAAAAATGACTACTCCGTCTGTCCAGCTCGCTACACGTGCTGCCATCTGTTGGTGACCGCGGGAGGTCAGTGACCACGCTCGTTAGTTTCGGTGACTCTGCGGCCGCCGCCAGCCAGGTCGCATCCGTCCAGCTGCATATCTACAACGTCACGAAGTTGCAAGGTACGTAACAACGCAGAGAGGTGGAGTCCGCTTCAGTCGATCCACAGCTTCGCAGATTAATTGAACATTATTCTGGCGTACAGAGGCTGCCTGCCGTTGCCAGCTATCCAAATTGGTGGCAGGCGTCCTCAGTGATATCAATTCTGCAATCCTGCTTGGTGCTTACTTCGTGATGTCATACACTTTCCGGCACAGAAGTAGCGACGCTAACTCAAAACGTCCCAGTGACGACAGCATGTGTTTTCCTGTCGTTGCACCGCCTTTTCGTAATCTTCCACCGGAAGTGAGAACGGCTCAGCCATGTGACTGTCGCAGCCGCTGCGTCATCCCGACTTCGTGCTGTCCAGGGCATAAGTGGATGTACACCGTGTACGTGATGGACAACCTCCTGACGAATCCGCACCGGGTCTGGCTGATGCAGGGACAGCCAGTTTACCCCACCAGGAGCCAAATGGATGTCATGCGTCTGGCGCAGGTAGAGATGCCAAAACAGGGTCATTGCTTTACTTCGTTATCGGCTCAGATGTGGCACTAGTCTCCTGTCATGCAATCCCCAAACTCGATCTACGTTACCGTCCATCTCTGTCGGCATGCAGCCTACAAAAGTAAAGTTATGTGGCGCTATTCTTCTCGATTAGATCAGCGACTCCTCGACTCCGCCCAAAAGTGCAATACCTGCCCAGTACCGGTGCGGGCGACGCCGCCGGCCTCACTGCACCCTCCCTGCGGCAGGGTGTGAGGCGTCTCCGGCCGCCGCGGCCGGTGCCGGCGGCCGGGCTGCACCTGAAGCTGGCGCTACGGCAGCCCGGCGTGGCGCTGGTGCACGCCTGCGCCGTCAGCCGGCGGCGGCCGGGCCGCGTCGCCGGTCTGCGCGTGATCGGCGTCACGGTCGGAGCCGTGCTGGTGGTCTGGAACGACGCCCGACTGCGGACCAGGTGGGAGCCGGCGGCGTCTGCCACCTGTCCGTCCACGACTGGCTGAGGACCGTCGCTGGCGGAGGGTCGGCCGTGGTGACAGAGCGTCCGGTTTTGACTGGGTATTTCTGTGTGAAGAGACGTGAATATCCTCGGGGGAGTCTTCACGGGACATGTGTGTCACCATGGACGGGATGTTTTTTATGTTTTAGGATTCTCTTGCTCCTCAGTTCTACTGCGCACCTTTTTTGTTGGCACAGGACGCCGCAGAACGAGCTTCCTCAGGAAACTATTTCCAAGGCGAAGCGTGCACGGGAGCCTCATCCATTCAGCAAAGGATCGTTGCCGGGAGTCGCGATTAGCATGAATGGCAGGGGACGGTGACGGAGATCGTGGCTCGACTCAGAGGAGAACGTGTAGACAGGCGGTCTGAGGAGGGGGTTCCTGGGGACGGCCGATGACCGTTCGGGATCCCCCAGCCATGGCGCGGGACCTCCCGCAAACGGTTTTGGACGGACAGTCCCCAGCGGTGAGGGGCTCGTCTTTGCGTGATGCCCTTAACCCTATTCCCGGCAGGGGGGGGGGGGGGAGCGGGCTAAATCCGGCCCTCCTCGGGTTTTTTGCTTGACAATTCCAGGCTTTTTGAGGCAGCTTCACTCAGTCTGAATTTTCCCAGCTATTCTTTCTACGTACTGTGACAATATTTCGGAATTCTGTTTTGTGCAGGGGAGGAGCCAGGCATCGTTTTTGGGAGGCGCCTTAGGCCATTTTTAGCCTAAGGGTAACAGGAAAATTACTGCCAAAAATAGTGCTTCTAAGGTAGAACTTGAAACCTTATATGGATGTATAGCTAAATAGCTGAGCAACGTGCAGATACAATTTTGTTCATCTGAGGTCACTTAGCAAGGTCAGGTCAAGGTAAAAATTTAAAATTTGGTTTTATAGTAATAATTTCGGCGCTATTTTTTCAAATACCAAACCAAAAATGTATATGAAGAGGAAGGGTGTCCTCCACTTGTGTACCAAGTTTCAGCTTGATGTCAGGTCGGGTCACGCAGCTGCTCAGTTTCAGCGCTGCCGGAACTGAGCAGCAGCGCGGAAGTGACGCGCCGCGATGAGGCGCCGTGGAAGACCCTATCGCCGTCTTTATTGACGGCGTCTGGCGCGGGCCTGGCGCGCTTAGACGATAACAGGGGTATCCAGGACCACAGGGTGTCCACTGAGACTGTTAGAGAGGGACCTTTGAGACTGCTAACTAGCATAAGTGGGCATCGTTACTAAAAAATGTAACTTCGTTACTCGTTACTACGTTACTCAAAAAAGCCAGTCCGTTACTCGTTACTCCGTTCCTCTGCCTTAAAAAGTAACGGAGGTTACCGTTACTCCGTTATTCCGTTACTTTTGAAATGCAGTGAAAACCAAGCGAACGCGGGTCTTAAGTGTTTTATGCTGCTTTGTGGTTGTAAAACGTATTCCATATACAAAGGAAAGAAACAAAAAGCGCTTACCCCAAACACTCCGCTAGCTGCCCACTGCCCTCACCAGCCGTTGTAGAGTCGGCGGCGCCGGGACAACAGCCGCGGCGGGTATTCTACCACTGTGTTAGCCACAATGTTCAAACCAACGAACCAACCAATACCAACAAAACCTTTCCGCCAGTGTCTTCCTTTTTCCGTGCGATGTATAAGAGCCAAGATCCTGGGAGGTGCGGAAATCCGCCCCCCCCCCCCCCCGGCCGGGCAAAGGGCATTCTGAGCCCGGCCGGAGACGGGTTAAAAACATTTCACTTAACCCTATTCCCTGTGGGGGGGGGCAGATTCTGCTCTCCGTGTCCTTTTGCTTGTCGCTCCCACACTGTTCACCGCAGTGCCACAAGATTTTCTGGCATTTCATGGAATTGATACACACGTGTTTTGTTAACATTTAAAAAAAATCGGTCCCGAAGAGGCGGTTCCAAGCCCCCGTTTTCGGCGGTAATGTGCTGTACGTGAAGCTGCAAAGTTGTGCGGTTCACTATCGTGACATTTTGAGTAGAAATAAAGATCACTGACTCATTTATATAGTCATACACATCCTAAACAATGCATATGCACACACATTTTCAGGCGAACGCACACCCAGGTACTGAAAAAATTGGGGAGCACACTATTGTGCTTATGGTGCCCTCCCAATTTTGTTTACCTGGATCCACCTCTGCGCTACATATAAACTTAAACTGGCATGCTAGTTGTACATCTGATGTTTATATCACCCAAAACAAACAAAAACAAACGAAATTTCTTATTTCAAAAATCACCCTTCTTGCCCTCCCTGGAACTGCCTATGGTTTTCTATTTTAAATTTCAGCTTCCGGTATATAAAAGACTTGGACATTCCAAGCTGAACCGTGTTATTCCCATGAAAATTGGTTGTTAAACACGGCCGCAGTGACCTTTCAAAAATCCCGAAATTTTGGAGTTTGTTTGCCCCCACGCCCTATTTTCGCAATTTTTGATTTTTTTGGGGTCCGGAATTGGAGATCTCGTTGAAAAATATTAAATGGCATCATCCCATCAACATTGGACGAATGCATCTCGAAATCTCTGGAAGGGCGGGGAGGGGAGGGGGCAGAATTGGTAATCTTCACCTTTCGGCCAATGCATATTTTTCGAAGGTGCAAAAGTGGCAACGGCTCATATCATGTTTGAGTTTGGGTCCTCACTTCTGCGTCTACAAAAAATAATGTGTCAGCCGAAACGTGTTTCGGCCAGTTGATATTTTTTTCGGGAACGCAGAAGTGGTAACTCGAATCCCATGGACAATGTAGCCTGTCCTCCAAGTTAAAAATGATTTAACCTAACCTAACCTAAAACCTACTGTATGGTTGCAGGGATTGCCCTAGATGGGCATGTAAAACTAATTTTTTGTTAGGTTCACTTTGCCTGTTTTTTGGTTTGGTTAGCTCGTATCGGCTGAAGGCAAACATGTGTCAACTGAATCAAAATTCAAGAGTTACCTAACCAAGTCAGTTTACACATCCAGTAGGGGCCAGTGCTTAGAAAAATACCTGAATGGGCTAAATTGTTCACACAACTTGTGTTGCCACTTCCGCGTCTCCAAAAATTACGCGTAAGCGTCGGCCGAAATGTAGATTACCGCAGATCTGCCTCCCCCCAGGGTGATGTGAATCTCACTGCCTGAAGAGAATATGGTTAAGGCAAATAGCCCAAGCAATAGTCGACAAGCTTCATAATTATGCTTCACTACTGACAACTTCTTGTGCACATTCTGTTCTCACCTGGAAATACCGTAAATAATGCTTCCTCTTGATGTGCCTTGAGTTTGAAAGGCTACTCTTGTGACCCTTGATTATAACCTCTTTCGGTCGGCACAGGACATACGAAAAAATGATTTTTCCCCCTCCTTCTTAAACCCAAAGTACGTTTCTAGATGTGGCCATGGGTGACCCAGACCGGGCTCGTCCTCTTCCTCCGAAGCTGAGGCACCGTCGGACTCGGAGTCAAGGTTTTCGACCTCCAGTGGCGGCGTAAAGACGCCTCGATGGGACATTTTAGTGTCAGGTAGTTAAAATTTCGGGCCAGTCAAGAATCAGTCACCACTCCATCGCCCCATGGACATCACAGATCCAAGGCCATGGCGGCAGTAATCATGTGCTCAACAGCCTTGAGTGATCTTGGCGGGAACCGTGTGGCGGTGGTAAGCAATCCGTGACTGACTTGAGACAACATTGAAAACGGCCGTCAACTGGCTGTTCCAGTATAAATGACAATAACTTTGATATCTTTTAGCCTGAAAAATGAAGACTGGCTAATTTATGATTTTAAGTCATACCAAACTTACGCATAATTCAATACTTTTGTCCCAAAAGAGACCAAAGTCAGCTGGTCTTTATACTGAACCATTGCCGCCAGCTTGCCGTCAACGTTTATCAGCTGAAAAATATTGTCAACAAGTCGACTCCGCGATTGTCAGCTGAGTGCGCGCCCAGCCGCGCTTGTATCGCCGCACGGTATTGGGTGTTGGCTATTCAAGTAGCCAATGGGTGTGCCGAAGCAAATAAAGCCGGGCGGTGTCTGTAAGGAGTTTAAAAAGTAATGGAGTAACGGAGTAACGGAGTAACGGACCAAAAAGTAACGGAGTAACGGACCACAAAAGTAACTTCCGTTACTCAGTCCGTTACAGTAAAATAAAAGTAACTGGTCCGTTACTCCGTTACTCAAAAAAGTAACTTCGTTAGTAACGAAGTAACGGAGTAACGGACCAGTGCCCACCTATGCTAACTAGAAGTATCTAGCAGTAGGTGCTCCTGAGACGACCAGAGAGGCCCCTGAACCGACTAGACCTTGTCACGTCCAGACTGCTCCTGAAACGGCCAAAGGACATAGAGGATTGCCAGACGTGCCTCTGTCACGGCAGAGAGAGACTTATAGAGGGCTTTTTTAATGAATGAGGGGCTCCTTAGACGGCAAAAGTGTCCCAGGGACGACAGGAGGAAACCTGAAATGCCTAAAGTGTCTCTGAAACTGCCAGATGGGTCCCTGAAATTGCCCGAGGTGCCCCTGAGACTGCCAACTGCGACGTCCCGCTGGACAAGTGAAATTGTAAAAGGGACCTGGCACAGCAGGCGGCCCGAGACCATCAAAAGTGCCCCTGTAACAGCAAAAGGGAACTTAAACCAAACTAACAAAAAAGCAGAAGCTACGGGAAGGGGGGGGGACGAACGGGCTTCTGGACCAGATATGGACACGATATTTCAAATTGAGGGAGGGACGGAATCGCCTAAAATCTCGCCGTTTTTGTCACATTTCGGCCATTTTGTGAGGGAACAAAACGCAGAATTTTCTCAGATAAGGTGACGCGTTCGAATTGTTTCCGTTATTTTATATAGTAAAAAGCAAAACTGCATCATTTTTCATATCTGAAGGGCAAAAAATGGGGGCCTGCGCTGGCCATTCGCCTCCATCCCCATCCCCCACCTTGGCAAAATCCTGGATCCGCCCTTGGCGAGGGCCCCCATTGATTACGATGGCCCCCTTGATCCGATCTGGCCGCTCCTGGGCGGAATCCTGGCGACGCCCCTGACAATACCCTGACTGGCCCGGCTGTCCGCGCCTTATAAAAAACACATCCACAACATCTTGGCATTATCAGGACAGCCCTGACCCCACGTGACCAATAAACAATGCCTACCTCTGGTTCTGGGGCAGTGTTCCCGAGTCGCTGATTCCATTCGTGCGTATTTATTGAGCGACGTACAGCAGGGATCCATCGACACCTTGCAAAAAAGTCAAGGGAGTAGGGGATAACAAAGACGCGGGAAGCTGGTGGGAAGGGGGCTGGAGGGCAGCAGCCCCAGCTCTTTTTAATTTGCCATTGATCCTTTGAGAGTTGACTGGAAAGTGTCAACTTAAAATGCTTCTTTGCACCCCCCCAAAAAAAAAATAAAATAAAAAAACTGCGGAGGAGTTCCCGCGCCCCTGGGAAGAAACGGATGAAAAAAGGAAAGCATGTCAAACGCAAACTTAAAGCGAACCAGCAAAGGTGAGGGTAGCCCCCGAGGAGGCATCAAGTGGGTGGCCAGCCTACCAGGCAACCTTGCCGGAGGGGGGACACCTCCAACACACGTCACGACACAAATGGAAGAAAGAAAATTAGATAAAATGAAGATGCACATGTTCGGGGCGTCTCGCGCAAGTGCTGCAGCACGCTCAGAGCCCTATCCCATCTCCATCACTACCTTCCCCACGACATCCTACCCGAGATAGTCACCGCCCTAGTGGTCTCGCACATCCATTACTGTCTGGTGGTGTACGGCAACGGCACTACCAAAAATCTTGACGCCATCCAAAAGATTTTGAGTTTTGCGGCCCGAGTCATCTCCGGTAAGCGCAAATCCGACCACGTGTCGGGTGTGCGAGACACCCTGAGGTGGCTTGACTCATCTCAGCTCTTCCAATACCAGTCCCTCTGCCTTCTTGACAAAATCCTAATCGCTGGTCAACCCGAGTGCATCGTCCGTCAGATCTGCGCAAAACGAGACTACTCTGGCCACGCCCGTCCCACGAGACAGGACTGTCTGTTACACGTGCCCGGTATCCGCACTTAGGCGGGCAGCATCGTTTTTTGTTCACAGGGCTCCACGTCAGTTGAATGCACTTCCACCACACATTCGTGGTCTGAGTGGCGCGCGCTTCAGGCGGAAAATAAATGCACATCTGCGCGCTGTCCGCGATCATCAGTAAACCCTTGTATCAGCGGTGATATCATGCTCGCTTTTATATTTGCATTTGCTGTATACTGAAAATGTCTGTTTTTATCCTGCATGTTCATATCCGCATTTTATTGACGTGAGGGCCATAATAGCCATATGTACTGTGAGCGGCTCTTTAATAAACCACTGCTGCTACTACTATTACTACTACTACTACTACTGCCACCACTACTACTGCCACCACCACCACCACCACTACTACTACTACTACTACTACTACTACTGCTAAACGGAAAAGTCCAAATCAGAAACAAAAACGACAAACCAAACAAAAAGCCACAACGGACTCGACAGAAGGTGGATCCAGCACAATGAAACTGCATCTGCAGGCCAGCTGTTGCAGCAGCAGGTCTCCACCGGCCTGAGCTCTCTGCCGGTCTCCGCCGGTCAGCCCTCCTCGAGCTGGCCCAGCAACTGGACCGACAAACGCACACGGCCGCTCGCTGACGGTCGCCCGTCTCCCGGAGGCACAGCACGGCACGTCACCGCCGCTACACCCGACGGCCTGCCAGCGCCCGGCGTCGGCCCAGCCGGCAGGCGGCGCTCGAGCGGCTGTAGCAGCGCAGAGTGCGTGTCCAGGGCGGCGCCCACTCACCGGACAGCCAGCTGACGTCGAGCTCCGCTCCGGGCCATTGGAGGGCAGCTGGATTAGATGACACGCGAGTTACGCAAACGGCGTAACAGATCGGGCGCTGCGCACGGGACACAAGGAAGCACCACGTGTGGCCGAATGTAGCTATACCAAAAAGGTATAAGGATAGAGGACAAATTCGCCGCACAGGAAACATGTGACATCTGTTCAGTCTACACACAATCATGCTTTGCGCCAGCAAACGGTTAACCTATTATCCAGCTGAATAATTTATGCTCTGCCGTTTTTCCATTCGGCAATGTTACGAAAAACACGACGCAAAATCGCTGTTCATGGGACAGACTTCACTGACAGGCCAGCTGAGACTTGCTGTGCTGCAAAATTAGCGCCAGTCCTGTTCCCGGACCAGCCGTGCGCCCCAGAACCATATTCCTGAACAATGTCATCTGTCCCAGACCAGACCAGACCAGACCAGACCCGTATTCCCCGTGTCCCGCGAACCGTGCCGTGCTTCGAATCCTCGTGCCCTGACCTTCTGCTCGTTACACCCGCAGGTGCGTCCTGACGTACGAGGTGCAGTTCCGCCCCGAAGGAGCTGGGACGTTTCGGCGCATCAGCCAGACCGACAGCGTCTTCAACTTGTTCCAGTGGTCGCCGGGTAAGTCGGGCGACTGGAGTCAGGTCGGCGTCGTTGAGAAAAATCCGGGAGCCTCGCATCGCGCCACGTTCCTCCGGGGAGCAGATTAAACGAGCTCCAGTGAAGATCTCCTCTGAAGTGGCCCTTGACACCAGCGAGCTAGGATCGGTCTGGGACTACCAGAACAGGGATAAGTGGGCAAAATATGGAAGTGGGTGTTTACATTGCTTAGCATGGGTAATGGGCGTTACCATGCCGATCATGGACGATCAGCTTGCGTATATTGCTACAACTCAACAAGACAGGGGCCGTCCTCTGTGGTTTTCAACCAGGGGTGTCGATTTCTGTAAATGATTGGGGCAGAGGCTAATCGAGAGCCCGACAAGCTAACCTCCCACTAAATGTGGGTTTCTTAACTGATTTAGCCCACTTTATTCTGACCACTGGAAATTTATAAGTTTTTTTTTTGCTACTGCTTATCAAAACGAAATTGTTTTTGTCCCCACGTATACAGATGTCATTATGTATATACATGCATATATATATATATATAAATACAAAATAGTATAATGGATATATCACTTTAGACTTTATTCCTTACTTTCTGCTTATCCCTTATCTACTTCCGCCGATCTTTTCGCTATTCATAATTCATTTCCCTTTAAAACCGGCAGAAAATATTCGATTAGCCCATACCAGCATTGAGTGGGCCCAAGTCAACATTGGGTGGTCTAGGGCCCTCTCAAAGGAACACAAATCGACACCCTTGTTTCAAACCGGTTGAAAGACAGGACCAAGGCATATGGCGGGAGACAAGCAACACTGTCACTCAACAATACAAGCCTTTACCGCTGCCCCGAATCTACCATGACCGAGGCTCGCTACCGCCTCCGGCACACCATTGTATCGTGTGGTTGCCAGATAAAAGAACGTCTGCTGACTGGCAGCCGTCCGGACGGCGGGGGGAGGGGCTACCATGGGCATCTTTTTCTGGCACAACGACTTCAGCAGCGCCGAACAGTGCTCAGTTGCCTTGGGAGTGATTGTCTCGATTGTCTGAATTGCCTTGGGAGTGTCTTGGGATTTTCGGCCTTCCAGTAAACATATGCGCGAAGTTGGCATGCTTTTGTCAGGGATTTTTCATCTTTGCCTTTGACGACATCAATTCTTTGACCTATTTCAGGACAGAGTGCTGCTGTCAGAGGTGCCTACCGAGTGAGAGCCGTCGATTACCTCGGCCAGGCAGGAGACTTTTCTTCAACAGCATTCTTCTGATTTCAAACGGTTTAACTGCAGTCCGCGCCTCTGCTCGGGAATCCAACTCTAACTGACGTAAGGACTCCACGGAAGCAACGGTGACGCGACTGCTGCTGAGTCATGCGGCTCACCAGAGATGGGCCGCATGGCGCTCATCCGTCGGTCCGATCCTACACTCAGTGGCTGCGGAACAGACTATGTGAGAAGGAACATGAGATTAACTCCAGCCTTGATTCACCTTCAGAACTTTCACTTTCAAAACAAGACGCTTACGAACCGAGCTTGCTTATGACCGTCATGTCGTGCGCTTGAAAAGCACGTCTATAGTCAGTCAAAATACAGTGGTTTTTCAGTTTCCAAGACGGTGGATGTGTACCAGTACGCGATGAGAGCTCACATATGTCCCTTTCCAGCGTTAGACGCCAAAATCGGCGACAGGCCCGCTCACCCATCGCACCACACCGCTGCCGTGTCGGACGCGAAAGCAGCTTCCTCGTTCACCGGCACTTGATGTGGCACGTTACCCAATAAACACACCAATGCGCTTATTGGCCGTCACCATGCCATGTATTTTGAGAGTCTCGCTTCGCGCATCGCGCCAGATGTTCCATTTTCTGTGAGATGGCGATTAGACGCAGGCAGGTTGCCAGGATCTTCCTCGAGGAGGACAAATGCCACTTTTTTCATATGCCACAGGCATATGACGAAATGTACAAGAAAAGGTTTTTTTCTACAATTTCTTTACAATTTTAGGCAATTTATCTCATATTTCATGCACAGGGAAACACAAAATGTTTGCTTTTGCAACATATATATGACCACTGTTACGTATTTATGCGAAATCCCGATTATCTAGTGTTGATCGCTTGGCTCAGGGAAGGGGGCATGACCTCCATGGCCCCCTTGGCAACGTCCCTGATTAGACGGCGCCTGCCCGGGCAGACAGCGCACTGCGCGAGGACGCCGTTCGAGCCTCTCACAGGAAGGGCACCGAGATAAGGGCCACAAAAGACGAGCAGCTGCGCCAGCCTTCTGACCTAACCGCCGTACAACTCGCCTCCTGAACGGCGACGGCCACCGAGTGGGGTCGAAGCCACTCTGAAACGACAGTAATGAGGAATATGGCGCAGAGTGATTCATTAAAAGGTCTACAAAAGCGTTCGTCTCATTCACAAAACACACCTACAAAACGCGCACGCGCAGTTTATTCGATAACCTGGAAGAAATGCCGTTTACAAGACTTGGGCCACTTGAGCTGTCTGGAAATCCAGCCTGTCGCAACCACGACCATATAGCATAGTATTTTGTTCTCCGGTGCTTGCTTCTTCAGATTCGTACCCGAGACATCGCACGTGGCCTCCTCACGACACGGCTCCGCGCTCCGCGACGCAAAGCCCGCCGAGTCTCACAGCTGGACAAGACGTTCCAGCCACAGCCTGACAGCGGGACAAGATGTTCCAGCCAGAGCCTGACGGCGGGGCAGGACGGACCCGTCAGAGCCTGACAGCGGGGCAGGACGGCCCAGCCACAGCCTGACAGAGGGACAGGACGGCCCCGTCAGACCCTGACAGCGGGACAGGACAGCCCAGCCCGTCATGCCACCTCAGCAGAGTTCAGAGGGTCGTGTACGTTCGGGCCAGGGTCGTCTCCGGGGCTTGTAAGCGGGATTCAGTGTCGGCGACCTTGAGGGCGCTGGGCTGGCGCGCCGTACGTGGCTAAGATGCGAGACGAGACAGCATTGATGTCTTCCGAGCCCTGCACGACTCGCGTGCTCCGGTGCGTTCCGGTCCCTGTTCACTCCACGTACCGCTGTGTTCCAGCGTGCCACCCGGGCGTCGGCGGCCGGCGCCTTGGGGCCGACTTTCCGTCGGTCTGTAGCCCGCAGAGCTTTTTCGTATCGCGCGGTCTCCTGAAACCGCCTGCCGCCGGACATCACCGCCTCTCGAACCCGTGGAGAGCTTGTACGCAAACTTGACCAACTGTCTTCTATACCGTGACGTCTGACTGCCTAGTTTTATCTGTATGACTATCGCGCATGTTTTGTTCTTAAGTGATTCGAATCAGTTATCCACACGTTGGAATGATTCGAAAATAAACTGGATTGAACCGAAATATCTCAAACTATTGCGACTCCTGCCCGGCGATTCTGCAGTTTCCGCCGCCTCGGCCCGAGGCTCATCGGCGACATTCGTCAACCTCACATCGCCCTCGTCTGGCCGGCGGCCGCACCTTGCCGACGGCGGTCGGTATGCCGGCCTGGAGCAACTCCTCCCGTGACATCCAGCGGGCGGCGCTGTAACCGGCCGGCGGCGGCGGCTCGGCCGGTTCCCCGTCCGCGGCCGCACTACTTTTTTGATTTTTTCTTACATGAATCGCTATATATTTATTAAGACAGTTTTTCCTATCTTTTATATTTTAATCTTCTCCAGCTACACCAAATCATGTTTTACACCCGTTTATATTTCAGAGCATTTACTTGGTCTCTGCAAGATAAATTATGAACAGTACAAGTCACTGATAAAAAATTCCTATTATTCTAAGTCTCTTTACAATTTTTGCTATCATTGGAATCGTACCACTAGCTCTATTTCCATTTCAACCTGTCCCCGACTGGGGGGCAGTTGACTGCCCCCCTGAGGTTTTTCTGGGATTGCGAGAGAACCAACAAACAGAGAGTCACAAAACTTTGTGTACCTTTTGCTCCATCAATTTTACGTCTCCTGTCAAAATATTGACCTCAGGTCAGGTCAGGTGCCTGACCTAGACCAGGTCAAACAGACCTAAGTCCAAAAAAGTTTAGCTCCCTCTAACTTTTTCGCAAAACAAGATATCTTAATAATACTTTCAGGGATTAGTGGCCGTGATGAATGCAACAAATCTGCTATCCCAGATTTTTCGGAATTTTCCGGGTCATTGACCTAAGGTCAAGCCCATTTTTAAGACATATCGCCGTTTTTTCTAAAATTGACGGAATATTTCATAGCATTTTTAGTGTGGAGTGAAGCAGACATCTAGTTACCGTCATTGGGCAAAGTATCAGTGACTTCCAGCCATTGACCTGAGGTCAGGTCACGAATAACTGAAGTGGGCCAAAATGTACCACCGTCAAAATCGACGATAAATTACTCAAAATGGGTAGAAAATGGCAGAACTAGCTTGCACAGATGTAAGTAATACCAGGAACCTCAAAAAGTTTGAAAAAGTAGCATATTTTGGAAATAAACAGGCTCTCGCGAATAAAGCTCCGCCAACTTTGTAGATTGGCAACTAATCAATTTTTCCAAAATTTAAGCATGAGAAACCATCACAAGAACCACAAAGATCAATACAATTTACATAGATTGTCTTTTTTCTCAAAAATAAAGGAACGCTAAAATTAGTTTCCGTCAATTTGGTACCGCATACGGCAGCGGCGCACAGTGACGCCTGACGGGAGAATTACGGTGTCTTTAACTCAACGTTTCGGCGTATATATTGAACAAATCTGAGGAAATTAGACGTGTATCGGCATCCGCGGACATTTACTTGTGCGCTGGTGCCTTTACCTATGCGTTATTACTCACAGCCCTTGAGATTCAGACCATTTCTCGGTCTCATGCAGTCGGCTATGAGAAAACATATATAGGGCGTAAATTGGCTTACATATTATCTAAAACTAAAAATGAGACCAGTTTCGAGCTCTACTCGTGACGGGCTTTCGAACGGTATGCTTATTTTTATCGTGCGACCAACCGTTCGTGAGTTAGAGGGGGGCAGTCAACTGCCCCCCCCCAGTCGACGGTGTTCGGGACGGACCGACGGTCGTGCGCGGGTTAGTAATGTCTTAGGTTAAATTAAACCCGTAGCCTTCAAAGCTTCCAAAGAACTCCTGATGTTTAGACATTGTGGCGACAATGATTATTTTCTACCAAAAACACAGACCCGCCTGCACCCGGTCCGTGCGCCGAATATGGGAGCACACTTGGGCGACATCGCCAAGCGACTACAGCGCCTCTGGTGGCGGCGTCAACGGGCAGCAGCGCGCGCAGGGCGGCGTCCACCGCCGCGTCCGAGGGCTCCGCTTCCGACAGGGTGACGCCCGGGAATTCCCAGAGAGGCCAGCAGACCTGAAGGGGAACAACGCATTCGCGCGGTCAGAGAATACGTCACGTTCATGCGCAGGAGGCCCGACATAAGGTCCTCAACCGACGCCTCGTAGGCTCAGAAATTGCTTCTTCATAGACCACATATCAACAAGTCAAGGAGTAGCGATACCACTGACCATTTATCAACAAGGTGGTTCTAACTCGAAAGTGAATCGTAGCAACCAAATCATTTCAAGCTCAGTTCGGAAGACAAACATTCCAGTGTCAGAAATTTCCAACATATCGTCGAAAACGGCGTCCGGACCATCCGCTGACACAGGCGATCTCCGATACTTTCAAAAATCCACAAACAGCGCACATCCACCACGCAGCACAGCGAAACGGCCATGGCTACGAGGGTGGCCGGGGACCCATCCTGTCACCTTGCCGTCGACGGACACACCTGAGTCTGGTCGGCGCGTCAACAGGAAGCGCTGGCGGCCGCGGTGCAGCACACGGACTGCCTCGTGCTCAGCGCGCGGCGCCGCCTTGCGCAATGTTCGCGGGAAGCTGAGCACGCCCAGACCGCTCTCCCAGTGGCAGACGGGTAGGCAAAGTCGGCAGTCGACGATGCAGTTTTCAATGTTGGCGCCTTTTCCGCCGCCACCAGCAGAGCCTATTTGAAGAGCAAATCACCTGGTAGGATTTCTGTGAGTCAAATTATTGGTAACATAGAACAAAATATGAGTCTTTCGTCAACGCTTTTTTGTCCGGCCGTGTCAGAGTTCGATTTGACGAGCTGGTGTGGCGAGATTCGCGGTCGCACGTGGCTGAAACTTGGCCATCTCGGCGGTTTGGCGGCGCAATGCATTATGTTAGATCTCTGGGTTTCGGGGACGGCGGGGCTGCGCGCGACACGCGGTCAAGTCCCCCATGTATCTGACCAAATCCAATACACTTTCGAAAAACTTACACATGCGCCGTTTCTGGGCGTGCGATCTCGGAAACAACGGGTCGCACCGACACAGAATCGGGTACGTTGGACAAAAAAAACATTGAAGAATTGCACCGTTTGGAAGAGGCAGAGCCGGGACCGGCACGTGGCGCGTGCTGGCCGCGGGAACACGAAAAATGCCCGTTTTTCAAGGTTTCAAAATAGGTTCATGGCCTCGGAAACCGTGCTAGATACGGATCCGAGGGCACGATGACCAACCACCACAGGTACCGGCACGAAATCATGTAGCGAAGTTGATCTCATCCGCCGTACGTGGTAACCGCGGCGCGCGATCAGAGCGGTTTACAATACGATTTGGAATGCAAAACATCAATGATATGAAATTAAAATCAACGGGAAGCCCGTTTCTTTGCCGTTTCGATGATGCCAAACAACACTCAGGTGTGCTGAGGTCGCTCCGGATATGCGACACGATGTGAAGTGGTGCAGGAGGCGATTTCGCCCATTTTCAGGTGAGCTCGAGACCTTTGCCCATTACCGACACGGCGTGCATCCCGGCGCCTAATGTCGTCAGCCGTGGTTCGCACCGAGACGAAACCAGGTTCGTTCGATAGAAAATAGATTGGAAAGCAGTAGCATGTACAGCACCGCGCGCGGGGACCAGCACATGACGCATGCTAGCCACGGGAACAATAAAAAGGTCGTTTTGTAAGCTTTACAGAACAGGGCACGACTAAATTCAGTCCCCAGTTATAATGGTTATCTAGCTTCCCGTCACAAGGCACTGAATGAATATCATTTCAAACGGTCGACCTCGTCCACCAAACGGAGCCGCCACAGCACACGCTCGAAATTGGGGCATTTTCGGTTTTCGCATCCTTTGTGTTTACTCTGTGATTGCGATGGCATTAAGGGCGAGATTATTGGCAAAATTACCACCAGTGCAACGAACAGATTTTTGTTGCTTTGACGTTGCAACAAAATAATTGTAATTCACCTAACTTTTACTGCTATGACGCACCTGGTAAACCGGTGAAAGTCGTGATTTTGCGCCAAATCGAAATCTTCCGAGATATTGGTGTTCGACTGAGGATTGCGGCGATGCCATTGGGAACATACCGTTAAAAATACTACCACTATGTTCATCAATCAATTGTGAACACGTCAGTATAAGCCACCTGGTGTGTTTCGTTGAGGTCGGTTCAAAAAAGGCGCACATGTCACGTTTGGCTTTTTTGTCGACTACGATCGAAAACCAGCTTCTCCCGTCATGAGTGGAACTTTGGGGTCTTTTGGGGCCCGCCTCCCCCCCCCCCAGTAATTTGGGATTTTTAGCATAAGGTCTATGGTGGTGCACGGAAAAAATGACCTCTAAAAATCAAAATTAGTCAGAATTAACACATGGGCCCAACAAATCATTTTTGCAAGGCTCCGTCCCTGTTTCTTGCTTCTAACGAAGAATCGTAATATTCCATCCTGTTCGGTTTGACCTTAACGATACCCCCATTTCGCAATTTCAAATACGTTACAAGATTTCAAAGAAATGCCGCTATAATAGGCATATGAGTTCGGTCACATACAAGTGCAGACAGGCAAACACAAACAGGGTTACACAGAGACGGACGGAAGACAGAGACGGATACGGAGAAGACAGAAAAAAGAGAGGCAGACAGAAAACAGAGTGTAGGGAGACCAAGACAGAGTGACTGAATGTGATGAGATTGAGAGACAACGGGGAGACCGACAGAGATTGACAGAGCTTGATGGAGACTGGTGGGGAGCAAAGGAGACCGGTAAAGACCACAAGAAACCGACGGAGATAGGTTGAGACCGACAGAGACCGATGGACATCAAACGAGATTTAGAGAGGCTGATGAAGAATAAAGGAGACGAACAGAGACTAATGGAGACTGAGCGAGATCGGAGGAGACCATCCGAAACGGATGGAGCTCCAGGAGCACCGAGGAAGACTTGCTGACACAGACGGAGACAGACAGAGTGCGAACGATCTTCACGGAGACTGGGCTGTGAAAACCGACAAGGATGGAAAAGAAGAAGAAAAAATCGTACCTGTCCAACCTGGGAAAGCAAAAACAGCACAGAGATGTGACAGTGGCTGTTTCATACCACAGGGCACTGCATGATGGGAATAAGTTGGAACAGCTATGGAAAAAAACTGATTGGAGCGCACTGAGCTCTTTTGCATGACATTCGAGAAGACAGTATGATGCACCGTGTTCGGAGAGAGCGTGCGTCCGAACGCGAAGAGCGAGGACATACGAGCAGACCAAACGGCCAGGGCAGTCGGCTTCCGTGGAACCTTGCAGCGCGACTGTAAAACAGCACTGTGAACAACTTGATGAACAGTTCAACAGTAACCAGACTGAAGCGCGCAGAGCGATAGTCAAATGGTGCTAGGGAACTGGCGTGAAAATTTTTGACACACAAGACTGCCGACGTTTGGTTCAATAGGTATAACCCGCTTGTTGGCAATGAAGCCGCCAATACGAGGTCTCGGGATCAATTCGATCACCTTTTCGGCCGAAACTTGATTCGAATGTAAAATGCCTACGGGCCAAGAGCTTTAAATGCGCGGCGTGGCAGGCCCTGGTTGCCAGGTACAGGGGGTAGAGGACTCGTCATCGACCAGCGGCTGGGCAGACGAGGTCCGAGGGAACTTACAAACAAGGACAAAACATCGGGTGGGGACGGGAGAGGCAACGAATGTGACGAATTGGTCCTTGTGTCACGACGGGGTCGCCATGGGTTAATGAATTGTACGTGACAAAGCTGGCGCTTTGCAACAGCTAAACTTCAGCAATTACCGTGCATCATAAGAAACCATAAACCTCCAATGTCTTAACCTGAGCTACCCTTACTACCAAAAACGCATGCAAATGGAAACTACACTGAACCACTGGCAATATGAATTGCTTAACATGACTTCATTATTTCTGAGGGGTTTTCATTCCAGGTAACACTACAAAAAAACGAAAATGAGACATTCTCATAAAATAAATGACCCTCAGCCCAACGTAGTTTCAAGCCGAAGGCACATTGCATGGAAAGGTAAATGACGGGCATACATTACTTCTAGCACAAGTCGTCGGACTGCTGCGGTATTCTGTTTTGCCTGAATTGGAAATGCAGGGCAATTGCTTGCCCTTCAGCGGTCGTTCAGCAAACGTTCCGCATAGAAATTTAAGTGTAAGGATTTCATATACACCTTGATGGATAGCACAGCTGTGCTCCGAGTCCACGTTGGGCCTATTTTGTTCTGAAACCTTCACAGGTCGAGTGCATGGGGCCGGCTAGCCCAGAACAGATCCTGTTTTCTCCAACTTATCGGCATCTGCCGACGTGGCTAACTAACTTCGCGTCTTTTCATCCCACTTTTCGTTTGCTGCCTGGCATGGGAAGCATACAAACGTCGAGGTAACAGACGCGTTGCAGGTCTTTACAGATGTTTAAGGCAAACATACAGCCTTACAATATAGAAAATTTGCATTTCAGTTGCCCAGTCTTGATCATTCACGCTTTCACTAACGGATCGTCACGGGTGCACTACAAAATGGGCCCAACATAGACTCAGAGTACAGATCTGATGAACTGGTACAATGGGTATGTGTGATGACTAGCTCCCAAAGAATTTTATCACACCGTCTGGGCCGTAAACACCGAACGAAAGGGATAATAGCCATTTCATTTCCATCTACGAATCACTGTTCATTCATAGCTGGGATATAAAATACCGATATTGTCAGCCCGTTCAAGTTCCGGAAAGTACCCAGTTTTCCTAAACAACTCATCCGCTCCTAAATTAATGATCGCAGACGTTCGAAATCCTCCTCACATGCCGAGGTGAACAGGGAGGTTGACTCCATGTACATTCCACTGGTGTCACAAGCCCCACCCGCTCCCCCACTGTCAGGCAGCGTGGAAAGTACCCTACGTACAACTCTGGCACAATCAGTAATTAGGAGACGTACCACACGCACCGCTTTGACATAATCATTCAGCAGGGGACGTACTACACGTACCACTCTGGTACAATCAATCAGTAGGGAACATACCACACGTACCACTCTGTCACAATCAGTCAGTAGGGAATGTACCACACGTACCACTCTGGCACAGTTAGTCAGTACGGGACGTACCACACGCACCGCTTTGACACAATTATTCAGCAGGGGACGTAACGCACGCACATCTCTGGTACAGCCAGTCAGTAGGGGACGTACCACACTGAGCACTTGGTCACAGTCTTCAGCAGGGGACGTACCACACGTTCCTCCGCCACCGTCTGCCAGTACGTGACACATCACTGAGGACATACCACCCGCACCGCTCCGGCCCGGTCGGTCGGTACACGCCGCACCGCGCTGGCGTCGGTCGGCCAGTCGGCGGGCGGCGCACTGCCGCCGGAGGGGACACGCGTCGCAGGCCGGCGCCCGCGGCGTGCACACGGTGGCGCCCAGCTCCATCAGCGCCTGGTTAAAGTCGCCCGGCCGCGCGGGGTCCACCAGCTCGGCCGCCGTCGACCACAACCACTCGGTGACCGGCTGTCGGGCCGCAGTCACCGCCGCCAGTCAGACGGGGCGGACCCGGCACAGCCGCGACGGACTACGTACAGTCGAGCGGGCGACAAAAAGAGCCCGACAGAACCGCAAAACAAAGGCACGAGACTGAGGAGTTTATGCTCAGTTTATAAAGCCAAACTGTACGCTCCAGGCAAGTGAAAACCCGCTGCTCCATTTACGCCACAACACTATTTTTTAGAAAGTATGTTCCTGTCTTGGGCTCTGGTACAGACGATGACCAGACATGGCGAATTTTACGAGCACACCTGCTGACGGCGGCCGAGGCGGCATCACAGCGGCCGTGGACGGCCGGCAAAATGGCGCACACGACGGCGGACAAGATGGCAGAGAGGACGGCGAACTGAACGGTACATAGTACCGCGGACAGAACTGCGAACAGCCCGGCGTCGGGAGAACACCACTGACGGCAAAAGCTACACTTAACCATATTCCCGGCGGGGGGGGGGGAATCCGGCCACCCTCAGGTTTTTTGCTTGCCAATTCCAGGCTTTTTGACGCAACTTCACGACACTTGGTCACTTTTCCTAGCTATTCTTTCTTCCTACTTTAGCGAAATTTCGTAATTATATATTGCTCAGAGACTCAGGCGACGTTTTTAGCAGGCACCTCAGGCCATGTTTGGCCCTGTTCAGGGTAAAAGGAAAATGACTGCCAAAACTAGTGTCTTTAGAGATAGAACTTACAGCTTTATATGGATGTATAGCTAAGTAGCTGGGCAACGTGCAAATACAGTTTTGTTCATCTGAGCTCAATTTACAAAGTCAGGTCAAGGCCAAAACTCAAAATTTAGTTTTTTGGTAATAATTTCGGTGCCGGTTTTTGAAATGTCAAACTCGGAATATATGACATAGAATGGTGCGCTCTACTTGTGAATCAGGTTTCAGCTTGATATCAAGTCGGGTCACGGAGCTATGACCTAAAATGTAAATGCGAGTACCCAATATCACAACAGTTGTACAATGGAACTTTTGGAATAGAGTGAAGTCAAATGATTGAAAACGTTTACAGGTAATATTAAATGCACACGAGATCATTCAAAATGACTCCAAGGTCAATGGAGGTCATGTAAGGTCAAAGATCAAGAGTTGATCTGAAGAACATGTGATCATGACAGTCCCCTTTTTCATGTCCTTGGCACCGCTAATGCTAACATTATACAAACGTGTAACACAGTTTGCACTTCTTTAGTATAACATGACTAGCAGAAGACGGAAAGACGTTTTTGCCCTTTTTGTTCATTCAGCTGTTGAGAACTTAATCATCCTATTTTTGAAATCCTGTGAACGTGTATGAATTCTCTCAAAATTTCAAAAGTGTGTACCAGTGGTAAAAGAATCATCCATAATCTCTCGATCCATGCCAATCTCATCGAAATCGGTCCCTAAACAACGGAGTTGTAAGACGCAAAAAATATCCCCAATTAAGGATTTCGCCCTCCCTTATCCACCCTTTTCAAAATTTTGGGAACTTATAAATAAATAATAAAGAATAAAAAGGTGAAAACGGAAATAAGCAGACAACTGTTTTTTTTTCTTTTTGGAGAAAGCCCTCGGACAGGTTTAAAATTCTGTCAGCTGAATCTGATTGCCGTAGATAAGTGCCGGGATTAGGAAAAGGTAATATATGGAATGTAATATGTACGATAACCGAAAAGGGCTCTTCATGCCTGTTAAGTGCTTGTGTAGACTACAGATAAGTGCAAAGATTAGGGAACGATAATATATGAGATATAATATATGCGATAGCCAAGAAAGGCTCTTCATGCTTCATGCTGCTGGATTCCGTTCTGACTGGTTTAATTTCCTGAACTGCTGCGATAGCAAGCGAGGTAAAACAGATCGCGCAAAAATGCGGCACATCCATTGGCGGACACATCAGATAAAGAAGCGACAGACACGGCCTTTGTCCGGTTTGCCCCACCCTTGAAACTCCCAAGACAAGACTCCTCTTGATCCCGATGCACGCCACAAGGCGTACAAACCATTCTCGGTCGCACCGGCCGCTTTTCCGGTCAAATCCCACGCCTCGCTTCTTCAGCCGCCTGCGCGTCCGAATTTTTCATTTGAGTCAAGTTTCGGGCGAAAAGCTCATCAGATTGATCCGGGACCGCCCGAGGATTGCATTGCACGCTTCACTGCCAACAAACAGGCTCTGTTTGTTGCGCCAAATGTCGGCAGTCTGGGCTTCGCAAGACTTCCTCGACAACGCTCCAGCATCGTTCGACAATCGCCATGTGCGCTTCAGACTTCAGTGCGATGATTATCCGCCAGCGAGGCCGACCCGGAGAAGGCCTGGTGGAAGACGCGACGCTGGTGCACCGACGTCTCCTACGCTGCCATGATCACTTCCAACGTCATCATTCACCAGCAGTGGCGGGCGGCCGGCGGCGACGGGGCCAACTACCGCCTGCTCAGCAACGACAACGCCTTCCTCAACTACCACCCGCACTACTTCCAGCAGCGCACGCTGTTTGCCAGGTACACGCCGGACTCGACTGGGGGTCGCTGGGGTTGACCGGGGGCCACTGAGACTGGCGCTGGGAACTCCCATGCCCAGCAGGGACCATCGGACTCGGCTGGCACCATGTGATGTTACATTCGGTTAGTTCGAAATGTCACTGATTTTTGTCCACGCTGAAGAAGGCCGTGATGTTACGTGTACTGTATGCCGGGACAGGTTTCAGATGAACAACACTGCCGACCGGCACTCAGAGTTTGTCCTGAAGCCGGCCTTCTCTGTGATGGCCCTGCTCTCCATGACCGGCGACCAGCAGCTTCGGATGTTTACCAAAAAATGTCAAGGTTGCACGCGGGGGAGACTACGCATTTTAAGTATTTTTACGTTGTAAATCGTCGCTTTTCACCCATATTTTGCGTGTTTTCACGTAAATACAGCCTTTATGTGGCCCACATCAACCCTACTTTTAATCAGTTGATTTCGTTTCAAATCCAGTCTGTGTTCCCCTGAAATCTTTGCATCTACTGGTCCGATTTTGTCGCATCGAAACCATCGGACCGAGTTTTTGAGCAAAGCGAAGGTAGTGAAAAGTCAGTGGCACCTTCAGGAGAACCAGAATGGTGTAAATAGTCGATTTTCTTCGACGTCTGATATACGGTTCTCTGATATGCACCTCATGTCTATGTTTATTTGTGATGCATCTGGTTATCCTCAGACATGTCTGAAGATCATTGTTGGAGTTATGTCGTTTCCAGATTCCAGAACTTGCGGTCATTTATCTACACATTTTTGGGTTATTTTTACACTGTGTGAACAATGACTACTGCATCGGTCCAGTTCGCTACACGTGTTGCCATCTGTTGGTGACCGCGGGAGGTCAGTGACCACGCTCGTTAGTTTCGGTGACTCTGCGGCCGCCGCCAACCAGGTGGCATCCGTCCAGCTGCATATCTACAACGTCACGAAGTTGCAAGGTACGTAACAACGCAGATAGGTGGAGTCGGCTTCAGTCGGTCCACAGATTCGCAGATTAATTGTACATTATTCTGGCGCACAAAGGCTGCCTGCCGTTGCCAGCTATCTAAATTGTTGGCAGGCGTCCTCAGTGATATAAGTTCTACAGTCCTGCTTGGCGCTTACTTCGTGATGTCATACACTTTCCGGCACAGAAGTAGCGACGCTGGCTCAGAAGGTCCCAGTGACGACAACATGTGTTTTCCTGTTATTCCGCCGCCTTGTCGTAATCTGCCGCCGGAAGTGAGAACATCTCGGCCTTGCATTAACTGTCGCAGCCACTGCGTCATCCCGACTTCGTGCTGTCCAGGGCATAAGTGGATGTACACCGTGTACGTGATGGACAGCCTCCTGACAAATCCGCACCGGGTCTGGCTGATGCAGGGACAGCCAGTTTACCCCACCAGGAGCCAAATGGGTGTCATGCGTCTGGCGCAGGTAGAGATGCCAAAACAGGGTCATTGCTTTACTTCGTTATCGGCTCAGATGTGGCACTAGTCTCCTGTCATGCAATCCCCAAACTCGATCTACGTTACCGTCCATCTCTGTCGGCATGCAGCCTACAAAAGTAAAGTTATGTGGCGCTATTCTTCTCGATTAGATCAGCGACTCCTCGACTCCGCCCAAAAGTGCAATACCTGCCCAGTACCGGTGCGGGCGACGCCGCCGGCCTCACTGCACCCTCCCTGCGGCAGGGTGTGAGGCGTCTCCGGCCGCCGCGGCCGGTGCCGGCGGCCGGGCTGCACCTGAAGCTGGCGCTACGGCAGCCCGGCGTGGCGCTGGTGCACGCCTGCGCCGTCAGCCGGCGGCGGCCGGGCCGCGTCGCCGGCCTGCGCGTGATCGGCGTCACGGTCGGAGCCGTGCTGGTGGTCTGGAACGACGCCCGACTGCGGACCAGGTGGGAGCCGGCGGCGTCTGCCACCTGTCCGTCCATGACTGGCTGAAGACCGTCGCTGGCGGAGGGTCGGCCGTGGTGACAGAGCGTCCGGTTTTAACTGGGTATTTCTGTGTGAGAGACGTGAATATCCTCGGGGGAGTCTTCACGGGGCATGTGTGTCACCATGCACGGGATGTTTTTTATGTTTTAGGATTCTCTTGCTCCTCAGTTCTACTGCGCACCTTTTTTGTTGGCACAGGACGCCGCAGAACGAGCTTCCTCAGGAAACTATTTCCAAGGCGAAGCGTGCACGGGAACCTCATCCATTCAGCAAAGGATCGTTGCCGGAAGTCGCGATCAGCATGAGTGGCAGGAGACTGTGACGGAGTTCGTGGCTCGGCTCAGAAGAGAGCGTGTAGACAGGCGGTCTGAGAGGGGGTTCCTGGGACGGCCGATAACTGTTCGGGGCCCCCAGCCATGGCGCGGGGCCTTCCGCAAACGGTTTTGGACGGACAGTCCCCAGCGGTGAGGGGCTCGTGTTTGCGTGATGTCCTTAACCCTAATCCCAGCAGGGGGGGGGGGGGCTGAATCCGGCCCTCCTCGGGTTTGTTGCTTGCTGATTCCAGACTTTTTGACGCAGCTTCGCTAAATTTTAATTTTCCCAGCTATTCGTTCGACGTACTGTGGCAATATTTCGGAATTCTGTTTTGTTCAGGGGAGGAGTCAGGCATCGTTTTTGGGAGGCGCCTTAGGCCATTTTTAGCTCTGTTGAGGGTAAAAGGAAAATGACTGCCAAAAATAGTGCTTTTAAGGTAGAACTTAAAACCTTATATGGATGTATAGCTAAGTAGCTGAGCAACGTGCAGATACAATTTTGTTCATCTGAGGTCACTTAACAAGGTCAGTTCAAGGTCAAAATTTAAAATTTGGTTTTATAGTAATAATTTCGGCGCTATTTTTTCAAATACCAAACCCGAAATGTATATGAAGTGGAAGGGTGTCCTCCACTTGTGTACCAAGTTTCAGCTTGACGTCAGGTCGATGTCAGGCAGCAGCACGGGAGTGAAGCGCGGCGATGAGGCGCCGCGGAAGACCCTATCGCCGTCTTTATTGACGGCGTCTGGCGCGGGCCAGGCGCGCATAGACGATAACAGGGGTATCCAGGACCACAGGGTGTCCACTGAGACTGTTAGAGAGGGACCTTTGAGACTGCTAACTAGAAGTATCTAGCAGTAGGTGCCCCTGAGACGATCAGAGATGCCCCTGAAAGTACTAGGCCTTGACACGTCCAGACTGCTCCTGAAACGGCCAAAGGACCTAGAGGATTGCCAGACGTGCCTCTGTCACGGCAGAGAGAGACTTCTAGAGGGCTTGTTTAATGAATAAGGGGCTCCTTAGACAGCAAAAGCTTCCCAGGGACGACAGGAGGAAACCTGAAATGTCTTGAAATAAAGTGTCTCTGAAACTGCCAGATGGGTCCCTGAAATTGCCCGAGGTGCCCCTGAGACTGCCAACTGAGGCGTCCCGCTGAACAAGTGAAATTGTAAAAGGAACCTGAGACCACTAGAGGATCCTGGCACAGCAGGCGGCCCGAGACCATCAAAAGTGCCCCTGTAACAGCAAAAAGGAACTTAAACCAAACTAACAAAAAAAAAAACAGAAGCTAGGGGAAGGGGGGGGGGGGACGAACGGGCTTCTGGACCAGATATGGACACGATATTTCAAATTGAGGGAGGGACGGAATCGCCTAAAATCTCGCCGTTTTTGTCATATTTTGGCCATTTTGTGAGGGAACAAAACGCAGAATTTTCTCAGATAAGGTGACACGTTCGAATTTTTCCGTTATTTTACATGGTTAAAAGCAAAATTGCATCATTTTTCATATCTATATATCACACCATATCAAAAAATGGGGGCCTGCGCTGACCATTCGCCTCTATCCCCCTATCCCCCACCTTGGCGAAATCCTGGATCCGCCCTTGGCGAGGGCCCCATTGATTACGATGGCCCCTTGATCCGATCTGGCCGCTCCTGGGCGGAATCCTGGCTACGCCTCTGACAATACCCTGACTGGGCCGGCCGTCCGCGCCTTATAAAAAACACATCCACAACATCCTGGCATTATCAGGACGGCTCCCGACCCCACGTGACCAATCAACAATGCCTACCTCTGGTTCTGGGGCAGTGTTCCCGAGTCGCTGATTCCATTCGTGCGTATTTATTGAGCGACGTACAACAGGGATTCATCGACACCTTACAAAAAAGTCAAGGTAGGAGGGAATAACAAGGACGCGGGAAACTGGTGGGAAGGGGGGGCGGCTGGGGGCAGCAGCCCCGGCTCTTTTTAATTTCCCATTGATGTTTTGAAAGTTGACTGGAAAGTGTCAACTTAAAATGCTTCTTTGCGCCCCCCCCCCCCCCGCCAAAAATAAAAAAAACTGCGGAGGAGTTCCCACGCCCCTGGGAAGGAACGGATGAAAAAAGGAAAGCATGTCAAACGCAGACTTAAAGCGAACCAGCAAACGTCAGGGTAGCCCCCGAGGAGGCATCCGGTGGGTGGCCAGCCTACCAGGCAACCTTCCCGGAGGGGGGCACCCCCACACGCCACGACACAAATGGAAGAAAGAAAATTAGATAAAATGAAGATGTACATGTTCGGGCGTCTCGCGCAAGTGCTGAAGCACCCTCATAGCCCTATCCCATCCCCGTCACTACCTTCCCCACGACATCCTACCCGAGATGGTCACCGCCCTGGTGGTCTCGCACATCCGTTACTGTCTGGTGGTGTACGGCAGCGGCACTACCAAAAATCTTGACACCATCCAAAAGATTTTGAATTTTGCGGCCCGAGTCATCTCCGTCAAGCGCAAATCCGACCACGTGTGCGAGACACCCTGAGGTGGCTTGACTCATCTCAGCTCTTCCAATACCACTCCCTCTGTATTCTAGACAAAATCCTAATCGCTGGTGAACCCGTGTGCATCGTCCGTCAGATCTGCGCAAATCGAGACCACCCTGGCCACGCCCGTCCCACGAGACAGCACTGTCTGTTACACGTGCCCATTATCCGCACTGAGGCGGGACAGCATCGTTTTTGTTCACAGGGCTCCACGTCAGATGAATGCATTTCCACTACACATTCGTGGTCTGAGTGGCGCGCGCCTCAGGCGGAAAATAAACGCACATCTGCGCACCGTCCGCGATCATCAGTAAACCGTTGTGTCAGCGGTGATATGCTCGCTTTTATATTTGTGTTTTCTGTATACTGAAAATGTCTGTTTTTATCTTGCATGTTTATATCCGCATTTTATTGACGTGAGAGCCATAATAGCCATATGTACTGTGGGTGGCTCTTTAATAAACTACTACTACTACTACTACTATTACTGCTACTACTACTACTGCCACTACTACTACTACTACTACTACTACTACTACTACTACTACTACTACTACTACTACTACTACTACTACTACTCCTGCTAAGCGGAAAAGTCGAAATCAGAAACAAAGACGACAAAGCAAACAAAAAGCCACAACGGACTCGACAGGAGGTGGATCAAACACAATGAAACTGCATCTGCAGGCCAGCTGTTGCAGCAGCAGGTCTCCACCGGCCTGAGCTCTCTGCCGGTCTCCGCCGGTCAGCCCTCCTCGAGCTGGCCCAGCGACTGAACCGACAAACGCACACGGCCGCTCGTTGACGGTCGCCCGCCTCCCGGAGACACAGCACGGCACGTCACCGCCGTCGCACCCGACGACCTGCCAGCGCCCGGCGTCGGACCAGCCGGCAGGCGGCGCCCGAGCGGCTGTAGCAGCGCAGAGTGCGTGTCCAGGGCGGCGCCCACTCACCGGACAGCCAGCTGACGTCGAGCTCCGCTCCGGGCCATTGTAGGGCAGCTGGATTAGATGACACGCGAATTACGCAAACGGCGTAACAGATCGGGCGCTGCGCACGGGACACAAGGAAGCACCACGTGTGGCCGAATGTAGCTATACCAAAAAGGTATAAGGATAAAGGACAAATTCGCCGCTCAGGAAACATGTCGCATCTGTTCAATCTACACACAATCATGCTTTGCGCCAGCAGACGGTTGTCCTATTATGCAACTAAATAATTTATGCTCTGCCGTTTTTCCATTCGGCATTGCTACGAAAAATACGACGCAAAATCGCTGTGCATGGGACAGACTTCACTGACAGGCCAGCTGAGACTTGCTGGGCTGCAAAATTAGCGCCAGTCCTGTTCCCGGACCAGCCGTGCGCCCCAAAACCATATTCCTGAACCATGTCATCTGTCGCAGACCAGACCAGACCAGACCAGACCCGTATTCCCCGTGTCCCGCGAACCGTGCCGTGCTTCGAATCCTCGTGCCCTGACCTTCTGCTCGTTACACCCGCAGGTGCGTCCTGACGTATGAGGTGCAGTTCCGCCCCGAAGGAGCTGGGACGTTTCGGCGCATCAGCCGGACTGACAGCGTCTTCAACTTGTTCCAGTGGTCGCCGGGTAAGTCTGGCGACTGGAGTCAGGTCGGCGTCGGTGAAAAAAAATCCGGGAACCTCGCATCGCGCCACGTTCCTCCGGGGAGCAGGTTAAACGAGCTCCAGTGAAGATCTTCTCTGAAGTGGCCCTTGAAACCAGCGAGCTAGGATCGGTCTGGGACTACCAGACACAGGGATAAGTGGACAAAATATGGAAGTGGCTGTTTACATTGCTTAGCATGGGTAATGGACGTTACCATGCCGATCATGGACGATCAGTTCGCGTATATTGCTACAGCTCAACAAGACAGAGGCCGTCCTCTGTGGTTTTCAACCAGGGGTGTCGATTTCTGTAAATGATTGGGGCAGAGGCGAATCGAGAGCCCGACAAGCTAACCTCCCACTAAATGTGGGTTTCTTCATTGATTTATCCCAATTTATTCTGACCACCGGAAATTTATAAGTTTTTTTTGCTACTGTTTTTCAAAACAAAATTGCTTTTGTCCCCATGTATACAGATGTCAATACATATATATATATATATATATATATATATATATATATATATATGTATATATATATGTAAATAGATAAATACAAGATAGTATAATAGATATATCGCCTCAGACTTTATTCCTTACTTTCTGCTTATCCCTTATCTACTTCCGACGATCTTTTCGCTATTCATAATTCATTTCCCTTTAAAACCGGCAGAAAATATTCGATTAGCCCATACCAGCATTGGGTGGGCCCAAGTCAACATTGGGTGGGCTAGGGCCCTCTCAAAGGAACACAGATCGACACCCTTGTTTCAAACCAATTAAAAGGCAGGACCACGGCATATGGCGGGAGACAAGCAACACTGTCACTCAACAATACAAGCCTTTACTGCTGCCCCGAATCTATCATGACCGAGGCTCGCCGCCGCCTCCGGCACACCATTGTATCGTGTGGTTACCAGATAAAAGAACACCCGCTGACTGGCAGCCGTCCAGACGGCGGGGGAGGGGGTGCCACGGGCACCTTTTTCAGACACAACGACTTCAACAGCGCTGAACAGAGCTCAATTGCCTTGGGAGTGATTGTCTCGATTGCCTCAATTGCCTTGAGAGTGCCTTGGAATTTTCGGCCTTCCAGTCAACATATGTGCGAAGTTGGCATGCTTTTGTCAGAGCTTTTTCATCTTTGCCTTTGACGAAATCACCTCTTTGACCTATTTCAGGACAGAGTGCTGCTGTCAGAGGTGCCTACCGAGTGAGAGCCGTCGATTACCTCGGCCAGGCAGGAGACTTTTCTTCAACAGCATTCTTCTGATTTCAAACGGTTTAACTGCAGTCCGCGCCTCTGCTCGGGGAATCCAACTCTAAAGGTTCTGGCGTAAGGACTCCACGGAAGCAACGGTGACGCGACTGCTGCTGAGTCATGCGGCTCACCAGAGATGGGCCGCATGACACTCATCCGTCGGTCCGATCCTACACTCAGTGGCTGCGGAACAGACTGTGAAGAGGAACATGAGATTAACTCCAGCCTTGATTCACCTTGAGAACTTTCACTTTCAAAACAAGACGCTTACGAACCGAGCTTGCTTATGACCGTCATGTCGTGCACTTGAAAAGTACGTCCATAGTCAGTCAAAATACAGTGGTTTTTCAGTTTCCAAGACGGTGGATGTGTACCAGTACCCGATGAGAGCTCACATATGCCCCTTTCCAGCGTTAGACGCCAAAATCGGCGACAGGCCCGCTCACCCATCGCACCACACCGCTGCCGTGTCGGACGCGAAAGCAGCTTCCTCGTTCACCGGCACTTGATGTGGCACGTTACCCAATAAACACACCAATGCGCTTATTGGCCGTCACCATGCCATGTATTTTGAGAGTCTCGCTTCGCGCATCGCGCCAGATGTTCCATTTTCTGTGAGATGGCGATTAGACGCAGGCAGGATGCCAGGATCTTCCTCGAGGAGGGCACATGCCACTTTTTTCATATGCCACAGGCATATGACGAAATGTACAAGAAAAGGTTTTTTTCTACAATTTCTTTACAATTTTAGGCAATTTATCTCATATTTCATGCACAGGGAAACACAAAATGTTTGCTTTTGCAACATATATATGACCACTGTTACGTATTTATGCGAAATCCCGATTATCTAGTGTTGATCGCTTGGCTCAGGGAAGGGGGCATGACCTCCATGGCCCCCTTGGCAACGTCCCTGATTAGACGGCGCCTGCCCGGGCAGACAGCGCACGGCGCGCGGACACCGTTCGAGCCTCTCACAGGAAGGGCACCGAGATAAGGGCCACAGAAGACGAGCAGCTGCGCCAGCCTTCTGACCTAACCGCCGTACAACTCGCCCCCTGAACGGCGACGGCCACCGAGTGGGGTCGAAGCCACTCTGAAACGACATTAATGAGGAATATGGCGCAGAATGATTCATTAAAAGGTCTACAAAAGCGTTCGTCTCATTCACAAAACACACCTACAAAACGCGCACGCGCAGTTTATTCGATAACCTGGAAGAAATGCCGTTTACAAGACTTGGGCCACTTGAGCTGTCTGGAAATCCAGCCTGTCGCAACCACGACCATATAGCATAGTATTTTATTCCTTGGTGTTTGCTTTTTCAAATTTGTACCTGTGAGACACCGCACGTGGCCTCCTCACGACACGGCTCCGCGCTCCGCGACGCAAAGCCCGCCGAGTCTCACAGCTGGACAAGACGTTCCAGCCAGAGCCTGACGGCGGGACAGGACGGCCCCACCAGAGCCTGACAGCGGGACAGGACGGACCCGTCAGAGCCTGACAGCGGGACAGGACGGCTCCGTCAGAGCCTGGCAGCGGGACAGGACGGTCCCGTCAGACCCTGACAGCGGGACAGGACGGCCCCGTCAGAGCCTGACAGCGGGACAGGACGGCCCCGTCAGAGCCTGACAGCGGGACAGGACGGCTCCGTCAGAGCCTGACAGCGGGACAGGACGGCCCCATCAGACGCTGACAGCAGGACAGGACGGCCCCACCAGAGCCTGACAGCGGGATAGGACGGCCCCACCAGAGCCTGACAGCGGGACAGGACGGCCCAGCCCGTCATGCCACCTCAGCAGAGTTCAGAGGGTCGTGTACGTTCGGGCCAGAATCGTCTCCGGGGCTTGTAAGCGGGATTCGGTGTCGGCGACCTTGAGGGCGCTGGGCTGGCGCGCCGTACGTGGCTAAGATGCGAGACGGGACAGCATTGGTGTCTTCCGAGCCCTGCACGACTCGCGTGCTCCGGTGGCGTTCCGGTCCCTGTTCACTCCACCTGTGTTCCAGCGTGCCACCCGGGCGTCGGGCGTCGGCGGCCGGCGCCTTAGAGCCGACTTTCCGTCTGTCTGTGGCCCGCAGAGCTTTTTCGTATCGCGCGGTCTCCTGAAACCGCCTGCCGCCGGACATCACCGCCTCTCGAACCCGTGGAGAGCTTGTACGCAAACTTGACGAATTGTCTTCTATACCGTGACGTCTGACTGCCTAGTTTTATCTGTATGACTATCGCGCATGTTTTGTTCTTAAGTGACTCGAATCAAACAGTAATCCACACGTTGGAATGATTCGAAGATAAACTGAATTGAACCGCAATATTTCAAACTACTGCGACTCCTGCCCGGCGATCCTGCAGTTTCCGCCACCTCGGCCCGAGGCTCATCGGCGACATTCGTCAACTTCACATCGCCCCCGTCCGGCCGGCGGCCGCACCTTGCGGACGGCGGTCGGTATGCCGGCCTGGAGCAGCTCCTCCCGTGACATCCAGCGGGCGGCGCTGTAACCGGGCGGCGGCGGCGGCTCGGCCGGCTCCCCGTCCGCGGCCGCACTACTTGGATGTTTTCTTACATGAATCGCTATATATTTATTAACACAGTTTTTCCTATCTTTTATATTTTAATCTTCTCCAGCTACACCAAATCATGTTTTACACCCATTTATATTTCAGAGCATTTACTTCATCTCTGCAAGATAAATTATGATCAGTAGAAGTCATTGATAAAAAATTCCTGTTATTCTAAGTCTCTTTACAATTTTTACTATCATTCGAATCGTACCACTAGCTTTATTTCCATTTTAATAATGTCTTAGGTTAAATTAAACCCGTAGCCTTCAAAGCTTCCAAAGAACTCCTGATGTTTCGACATTGTGGCGACAATGATTATTTTCTACCAAAAACAAAGACCCGCCTGCACCCGGTCCGTGCGCCGAATATGGGAGCACACGTGGGCGACATCGCCAAGCGACTACAGCGCCTCTGGTGGCGGCGTCAACGGGCAGCAGCGCGCGCAGGGCGGCGTCCACCGCCGCGTTCGAGGGCTCCGCTTCCGACAGGGTGACGCCCGGGAATTCCCAGAGAGGCCAGCAGACCTGAAGGGGAACAACGCATTCGCGCGGTCAGAGAATACGTCACGTTCATGCGCAGGAGGCCCGACTTAAGGTCCTCAACCGGCGTCTCGTAGGCCCAGAAATTGCTTCTTCATAGACCACTTATCAACAAGTCAAGGAGTAGCGATACCACTGACCATTTATCAACAAGGTGGTTCTTTCTCGTAGCGAACAGTCATGACCAAAGCAGCTCAAATGCCGTTCGAAAGACAAACATTCCCGTGTCAGGAATTTCCATCATATCGTCGAAAACGACGTCCGGACCATCCGCTGACACGGGCGATCGCCGATACATTCAAAAATCCACAAACAGCGCACACCCACTGCGCAGCACAGCGAAACGGCCATGGCTACAAGGGTGGCCGGGGACACACACTGCCGCCTGGCGGCCGACGGACACACCTGAGTCTGGCCGGCGCGCCAACAGGAAGCGCTGGCGGCCGCGGTGCAGCACGCCGACTGCCCAGACCGCTCTCCCAGTGGCCGACGGGTAGTCAAAGTCGGTAGTCGACGATGCAGTTTTCAATGTTGGCGCCTTCTCCGCCGCCGCCAGCAGAGCCTATTTTAAGAGCAAATCACCTGTTGGGATTTCTGTTAGTCAAATTATTGGTAACATAGAACAAAATATGGGTCTTTCGTCAACGCTTTTTTGTCCGGCCGTGTCAGAGTTCAATTTGACGAACTGGTGTGGCGAGATTCGCGGTCGCACGTGGCTGAAAATTTGGCCATCTCGGGGTTTGGTGGCGCAATGCATTATGTTAGATTTGCGCTGGACAAAAAATCCATTGAAGAATTGCACCGTTTGGAAGAGGCGGAGCCGGGACTGGCACGTGGCGCGTGCTGACCGCGTGAACACGAAAAATACCCGTTTTGAAGGGTTTCAAAATAGGTTCATGGCATCGGAGACCGTGCTAGATACGGATCCGAGGGCACGATGACCAACCACCACAAGGTAACGGCACGAAATCATGTAGCGAAGTCGACCTCATCCACCAGACGTGGTAACCGCGGCGCGCGGTCAGAGTGATTTACAATACGATTTCGAATGCAAAACATCAATGATATGAAATTAAAATCAACGGAAAGCCCGTTTCTTTGCCGCTTCGATGATGCCGAACAACACTCAGGTGTGCCGAGGTCGCTCCGGATATGCGACGCGATGTGAAACGGTGCAGGAGGCGATTTCGCCCATTTTCAAATGAGCTCGAGACCTTTGCCCATTACCGACACGGCGTCCATCCCGGCGCCTAATGTCGTCAACCGTGGTTCGCACCGAGACGAAACCAGGTTCGTTCGATAGAAAATAGATTGGAGAACAGTATCATGTACAGCACCGCGCGTGGGGACCAGCACGTGACGCATGCTAGCCACGGGAACAATAAAAAAGTCGTTTTGCAAGCTTTACAGAACAGGGCACGACTAAAATCAATCCCCAGTTATAATAGTTTGGCGACTATCTAGCTCCCCGTCACAAGGCACTGAATGAATATAATTCCAAACGGTGGACCTCGTCCACCAAACGGAGTCGCCACAGCACACGCTCGAAGTTGGGACATTTTCGGTTTTCGCATCCTTTGTGTTTACGCTGTGATTGCGATGGCATAAAGGGCGAGATTATTGGCAAAATTACCACCAGTGCAACGAACAGATTTTTGGTGCTTTGACGCTGCGCAGTATATTAATACAACAAAATAATTGTAATTCACCTAACTTTTAGTGCTATGACGCATCTGGTAAACCGGTGAAAGTCGTGATTTTGCGCCAAATCGAAATCTTCCGAGATATTGGTGTTCAACTGAGGATTGCGGCGATGCCATTGGGAACATACCGATAAAAATACTGCCACTGTGTTCATCAATTAATTGTGAACACGTCAGGATAAGCCAACTGGTGTGTTTCGTTGTGGTCGGTTCAAAAAAGGTGTACATGTCACATTTGGCTTTTTGTCGACTACGATCGAAAACCAGCTTCTCTTGTCATGGGTGGAACTTTGGGGTCTTTTGGGGCCCGCCCGCCCCCCCCCCCCAGTAATTTTGGATTTTTAGCATAAGGTCTATGGTGGTGCACGGAAAAAATGGCCTCTAAAAATCGAAATTAGTCAGAATTAGCACATGGGCCCAACAAATCATTTTTGCAAGGCTCCGTCCCTGTTTCTTGCTTTTAACGAAGAATCGTAATATTCCATCCTGTTCGGTTTGACCTTAACGAGACCCCCATTTCGCAATTTCAAATACGTTACAAAATTTTGAAGAAATGTCGCTGTGATAGGCATATGAGTTCGGTCAGATACAAGTGCAGACAGGCAAACACAAACAGGGTTACACAGAGACGGACGGAAGACAGAGACGGATACAGGGAAGACAGAAAAAAAGAGAGGCAGACAGAAAACAGAGTGTAGGGAAACCAAGACAGAGTGAGTGAATGTGATGAAATTGAGAGACAACGGGGAGACCGGCAGAGATTGACAGAGCTTGATGGAGACTGGTGGGGAGCAAAGCAGACCGGTAAAGACCACAAGAAACCGACGGAGATCGGTTGAGACCGACAGACACCGATGGACATCAAACGAGATTTAGAGAAGCTGATGAAGAATAAAGGAGACGAACAGAGACTAATGGAGATTGAGCTAGATGGGAGGAGACCATCCGAAACAGATGGAGATCCAGGAGCACCGAGGAAGACTTGCTGACACCGACGGAGACAGGCAGAGTGCTGAACTGAACATTACAACTGAACTGAACAGTGAATAACTGAACATTATTCTGGCGTACAGAGGTTGCCTGCCGTTGCCAGCTATCTAAATTGTTGGCAGGCGTCCTCAGTGATATCAGTTCTGCAGTCCTGCTTGGCGCTTACTTCGTGATGTCATACACTTTCCGGCACAGAAGTAGCGACGCTGGCTCAGAAGGTCCCAGTGACGACAACATGTGTTTTCCTGTTATTCCGCCGCCTTGTCGTAATCTGCCGCCGGAAGTGAGAACATCTCGGCCTTGCATTAACTGTCGCAGCCACTGCATCATCCCGACTTCGTGCTGTCCAGGGCATAAGTGGATGTACACCGCGTACGTGATGGACAACCTCCTGACGAATCCGCACCGGGTCTGGCTGATGCAGGGACAGCCAGTTTACCCCACCAGGAGCCAAATGGGTGTCATGCGCCTGGCGCAGGTAGAGATGCCAAAACAGGGTCATTGCTTTACTTCGTTATTGGCTGAGATGTGGCATTAGTCTCTTGTCATGCAATCCCCAAACTCGATCTACGCTACCGTCCATCTCTGTCGGCATGCAGCCTACAAAAGTAAAGTTATGTGGCGCTATTCTTGTCGATTAGATCAGCGACTCCTCCACTCCGCCCAGAAGCGCAGGACCTGCCCAGTATCGGTCCGGGCCCCGCCGCCGGCCTCACTGCACCCTCTGAACTGAACGAGCATCCTCAGGAAACTATTGTCCAAGGCGAAGCGTGCACGGGAACCTCATCCATTTAGCGAAGGATTGTTGCCGGGAGTCGCAATTAGCATGAGTGTCAGGGGACTGTGACGGCGTTCGTGGCTCGGATCAGAGGAGAGCGTGTAGACAGGCGGTCTGAGAGGGGGTTCCTGGGGACGGCCGATGTCCCGCGGGACCTCCCGCAAACGGATTTGGACGGACAGTCCCCAGCGGTCAGGGGCTCGTGTTTACGTGATGCCCTTAAATGTGACGTCACTGAAACAAGCCTGTTTTTCTCAGGCTGAGCATGAGCTGTCCGACCACTTCCGCCGACCTGGGGGATTTCATGGCTTTCTGGGTTTGCTTCGAATCCTCGGTCCTTATCACAGCGCATTTCGCTGTCCATGTCCATCATGCGAGAGGCAAATTGCACCAGCTCTTAAACACCGAGCAGCTCGCACGTCACGAAATGGGCCAACAACGAGAGATAGCTCAGTTACAAAAAACGAGCAACATCCTTAACACTTAAAATCGTAAAACGGTAAAAAAAGATCCGTCTGGGCCAAAAGTTGTATAACATCTACCGTGCACCACAACGCTTGTAAACGTCCAAAGTGCGTAAACGCGTTTAGAGCCGTATCAGAACCAGGGTACGAGCGTGAGCACTGAACGTCGCTCAATGTCCGACGGTCAGAAACCGCGAGCTGGACACAGCAGCGGCCCTGTTCGGGACTCGCGCGGTGCCGTGCGGCAGCCGCGGGCCGCTCGGTCGACGCCGACGCCGGCCGCGGCGCCGCTCCGCCCGCGGGCCGCTCGGTCGACGCCGACGCCGGCCGCGGCGCCGCTCCGCCCGCAGGCGCTCGGAGACCGCGAAACGCGCGGCGCTGCCGGAACTGACCAGCGGCGCGGAAGTGACGCGCCGCGACGAGGCGCCGCCGTGTTCCGGTCGCCGTCTTTGTGGACGGTATCTGGCGGGGGTCAGGCGAGCTCAGTCTCTTCTCGGCGTTCGTGGTGTGCCGTGCTGCCGTCGGCGTCGGACTTCGCGGGTTCCAGACCAGACCGGCAGGCAGACATGTTCGACCTCTTCGGCTCGGTGAAGGGTCTCCTGAAGATCGACTCGATCAGCATCGATAACAATGTGTTCCGGCTGCACTACAAGGTGACCAGTGTGATGCTGGTCGTCTTTTCGCTTCTGGTCACTGCGCACCAGTACATTGGCGACCCTATCGACTGCTACAGCTCCTCCAAAATCCCAGACAACGTGATGGACACCTACTGTTGGATCCACTCCACCTTCAGCGTGGAGCAGGCGACCCCCAATCAACGTAGCTACACGCCGCACATCGGCATTGGCACCAAAGGCAAGGACGACTCCGTGAAGCAGCACGCCTACTACCAGTGGGTTTGCTTCGTGCTCTTCTTCCAGGCACTGTTGTTCTACACTCCGCGCTTCCTGTGGAAAAGCTGGGAGGCCGGGAAGTGCAAGATGCTGGTAATGGAGCTAAACTGTCCCATTGTGGAAGACAGTGCGCGCTGCGACAGGAAAAAGTTGCTCGTCGAATATCTCACATGCAACTTACACAACCACACCTGGTATGCAGTCAAGTTCTACATCTGCGAGATCCTGAACTTCGTCAACGCGGTAGCGCAAATCTTCTTCATCAACTACTTCTTGAACTACGAGTTCACCACGTACGGACTCGAGGTGGTCGATTTTGCGCAGCACAACCCGGAAAACCGCACGGACCCGATGGAGCTGGTCTTCCCCAAGGTGACCAAGTGCACGTTCCAGACATTCGGCTTCTCGGGCACGGTGCAGAAGCACGACGCCATCTGCGTGCTGCCGCTCAACATCGTCAACGAGAAGGTGTACGTGATCCTGTGGTTCTGGCTGGTGGTGCTGGCGGCCGTCAGCGGCCTGACGCTGCTGTACCGCCTCTTCACCATCGTTTCGCCGCAGGCCCGCACCACCCTGCTGCGGGCGCGCGCTCGTCTGGCGCCCGCCGACCAGGTCAGCACGATCGGCAAGCGGCTCTGGCTCGGCGACTGGTTCGTGCTCTACCAGCTGGGCAAGAACATCGACCCGCTCATCTTCAAGGAGGTGCTGGGCGACCTGTACCGCGCCGTCGACGTGAACGCCTGACCGGACGCGGGCGCGACGGGGAACGTCACGGCACCGTGACGAGCCCGCGGGACATCACGGCGGACGAGAGGCTGTCGCGGCGGCCTGACGGCGCGCTGGGAGGCTGCCGGGACGCAGCGGCGAATGCCGGATCGGCACGCAGTGACGCCGAACAGTAGGCGTCAGGAAGAACAGACGTCCTGAATCCCGTTTGTGAGAGACTTGGAAGTTCGCGCGATGCCGTGTAAGAAACCGAGCCATACCAAACGGTGCAAACTCGTCCATGACGGGAAAAGTAACGATGTGCCAAATAACTACGGCAATGCGCCAATGTGCCAAATGATCCGCGCTCATTCCCCTTTTCGGCGCATTTGTTGCCCATTTTCAATGGTCAGAATCGTGTGCAGAAGCCAGGTCGCAGTTGGCCTCAAAGCATGGCTATGCCCGATAATGCTGCACCACTCAGTGATATTTTTGCCTTGATAAAATAGCGAAGTCACAATATACGCAACGGTTTATCGTGCTTTTTTTGGTTATAGTTTTGCCTGAGGTGAGGTCGTGAAATAAACTAAACGAACAGACAGAAAGTTTTGATCGTGAAATTGAAATCCAAACAACAACTGGGCATGAACAGAATGCAAAGCGTCTGCAATCGCAGGGAGCCAGATGTTAAAGCATTTCAATGCTCTATAGCAACGAACACCCGCAAAGAAACGTGTTCAGCAACCAGCGGCCGCGAGCCGACACCAAAACTGGCGCGGCACAGACATTCATGGCGCCGGTCGAGAGCAAGCCACATCTGAAACTTTTTGCCACGAATCTGAGGGCCTGCAACAACCATCCGGTATGAATGACAGCAATCTACAGCAATCCAGTAGGGTCCACGAAGAAAGTTACTCTTCCGCGTCATAAACGAAGCAATAAACATGCTGTTGCAAAAATGTCATTTCGTTCCGAATTGTGAAAACTTTATTGAGAAAAATATTCTGAGGACGTCTATATAAAACATGCAACGTCTATATCTACACACAAGAGGCATTCTTCCGCTGTAATGTAACTCAGTCGTCAGCCATGCATGCTTCCTTTCGTTTGCAGCGGGACGCACAGTACCCTGACTGGCCCGGCCGTCCGCGCCTTATTGACGACGCGACACCCACATCTTGGTATTATCAGGACAGCCCTGACCCCACGTGACCAATAAACAATGCCTACCTCAGGTTCTGGGGCAGTGTTCCCGAGTCGTTGATTCCATTCGTGCGTATTTATTGAGCGACGTACAACAGGGATTCATCGACACGTTACAAAAAAGTCAAGGGAGGAGGGGATAACAAGGATGCGGGAAGCTGGGGGTGGGGGGCAGGGGGGCAGTAGCCCCACTTTTTTAATTGACATTGGCCTTTGAGAGTTGGCTGGAAAGAATTAACTTAAAATGCTTTTTTGAGCCTCCCCAAAAAAACCTGCGGAGGAGTTCCCGCTCCCCTAGGAGGAAATGAATGAAAAAAGGAAAGCATGTCAAACACAAACCTAAAGCTAACCAGCAAACGTGAGGGTAGCCCCGAGGAGGCATCCAGTGGGTGGTCAGCCTACCAGGAAACCTTCCCGGAGGGGGGCACCCCCACACGTCATGACACAAATGGAAGAAAGAAAATTAGATAAAAGAAACATGTACATGTTCGGGGCGTCTCGCGCAAGTGCTGAAGCACCCTCACAGCCCTATACCATCTCCATCACTACCTTCCTCGCGACATCCTACCCGAGATAGTCACCGCCCTGGTGGTCTCGCGCATTTGTTACTGTCTGGTGGTGTACGGCAACGGCACTAGCAAAAATCTTGACACCATTCAAAAGATTTTGATTTTCGCGGCCCGAGTCATCTCCGGCAAGCGCAGATCTGACCAATCTGTGTCGGGTGTGCAGGATACCATGGGGTGGCTTGACTCATCTCATCCCTTCCAATACCAGCCCCTCTGCCTTCTTGACAAAAGTCTAACCGCTGGTCAACCCGAGTGCATCGCCCGTCAGATCTATAAAGGCAGTAAAGGCACACCTGCGCGCTGTCTGCGATCATCAGTAAACCCTTGTATCACCGGTGGCATCACGCTCGCTTGTATATTTATATTTTCTGTATACTGCGTGTGCCTGTTTTTATCCGCATTTTATTGACGTGGGGGCCACAATAGCCGTATGAACTGTGGATGGCTTTTTAATAAAGTACTAGTTCTGCTATTACTATATACTATTAGCACTATACGATATACTTACCAGTATATCTCTTCAGACTTTATTCTTTACTTCCTGCCTGTCTCGTATCTATTTCGGCCGTTCTTTTGCTATGCATTACTCATTTCCCTTTAAAACCGGCAAAAATATTGGATGGGCCCAAACCAACATTAGGTGGGCCCAAATCAACATTGGGTGAGCCAGGGCCAGACGGACACAAATCGACACCCTTCTTTTCAGCCAATTAAAAGACAGGACCACGGCATATGGCGGGAGACAAGCAACACTGTCACTCAACAATACAAGCCTTTACCGCTGACCCGAATCTATCATGACCGAGGCTCGCTACCGCCTCCGGAACACCAATGTATCGTGTGGTTGCCAGATAAAAGAACGCCTGCTGACTGGCAGCCGTCCAGATGGCAGGGGGGAGGGGTGCCACGGGCACCTTTTTCAGACACAACTTCAGTAGCGCTGAACAGTACTCAATTGCCCTGGGAGTGATTGTCTCGATTGCCTCGATTGCCTTGGGAGTGCCTTGGGATTTTCGGCCTTCCAGTAAATATATGTGCTACGTTGGCATGCTTTTGTTCGGGCTTTTTCTTCTTTGCCTTCGACGAAATTACCTCTTTGACCTATTTCAGGCGAGCACTGCTGTCAGAGGTACCTACCGAGTGATGGCCGTGGATTACGTCTGCAAGGCAGGAGGCTTCTCATCAGAAGCATTCTACTGATTTCAAACGATTTAACCGCAATCTGCGCCTCTGCTCGGGGAGTCCAACTCTGTGGAGGTTCTGACGTAAGGACTCCACGGAAGCAACGGTGACGCATCATCCGGCTCACCAGAGATGGGACGCATGACGCTCATCCGTCGGTCCGATCCTACACTCAGTGGCTACAGAACAGATGATGTGAGAAGTAACATGAGATTAACGCCAGCCTTGGTTCACCTTCGAACACTTTCAAGACACTTGCGAGCCAAGCTTACTTATGACTGCCATGTCGTGCACTTGAATATTACGTCCATCGTCAATCAAAATACAGTGGTTTTCCAGTTCCAGGAGGGTGGATTTGGACCAGTACTCGATGAGAGCTCACATATGCCCCTTTCCAGCGTTAGACGCCAAAATCGGCGACAGACCCCCTCACCCATCGCACCACACCGCTGCCGTGTCGGACGCGAAAGCAGTTCTCCTCGTTCATCGGCACTTAATGTAGCACGTTACCCGATGAACACGCCAATGCGCCTACTGGCCGTCACCATGCCGTGTATTTTGATAGCCTCGCTTCGCACATCGCACCAGATGCTCCAGTTTCTGCGAGATGGCGATTAGACGGCGCCTGCCCGTGCAGACAGCGCACGGCGCGCGGACGCCGTTCGAGCCTCTCACAGGAAGGGCACCGAGATAAGGGCTACAGAAGACGAGCAGCTGCGCCAGCCTTCTGACCTAACCGCCGTACAGCTCGCCTCCTGAACAGCGACGGCCACCGAGTGGGGTGGAAGCCACTCTGAAACGCATTCATGACAAATATGGCACAGAATGGTTCATTAAAAGATCTACAAAAACGTTCGTCTCATTAACAAAACACAACTACAAAACGCGCACGCGCAGTTTGTACGATGACCTGGAAGAAATGCCGTTTACAAGACTTAAGCCACTTGAGCTGAAAATCTGAAAATCCAGCCTGTCCCAACCACGACAATATAGCATAGTATTTTGTTCCCCGGTGTTTGCTTTTTCAGATTTGTACCTGTGAGACATCGCACGTGGCCTCCTCACGACACGGCTCCGCGCGCCACGACGCAAAGCCCGCCGAGTCTCACAAGGACAGGACGGCCCAGCCAGAGCCTGACAGCGGGACAGGACGACCCGTCAGAGCTTGACAGCGGAACAGGGCGGACCCGTCAGAGCCTGACAGCAGGACAGGACGGTCCCGTCAGATCCTGACAGAGGGACAGGACGGCTCCGTCAGACCCTGACAGCAGGACAGGACGGCTCCGTCAGAGCCTGACAGCAGGACAGGACGACCCCGTCAGACCCTGACAGCAGGACAGGACGGCTCTGTCAGAGCCTGACAGCAGGACAGGACGGCTCCGTCAGAGCCTGACAGCAGGACAGGACGACCCCGTCAGACCCTGACAGCAGGACAGGACGGCTCTGTCAGAGCCTGACAGCAGGACAGGACGGCTCCGTCAGAGCCTGACAGCAGGACAGGACGGCTCCGTCAGAGCCTGACAGCAGGACAGGACGACCCTGTCAGACCCTGACAGCAGGACAGGACGGCCCTGTCAGACCCTGACAGCAGGACAGGACGGCCCCGTCAGACCCTGACAGCGGGACAGGACGGTACCGTCAGACCCTGACAGCGGGACAGGACGGCCCCGCGGGCTCCGCTCGCCGCCGGACGGCCCGCCGCCGTGCCGTCAGCCGTCGCGCGGCGCGTCACCGCGACGCCGCCCGAAGAACGCCGTCAGCGACGTCTGCCTCTTGCCGTCCGGCGGCGCCGCGCGCGAGGTCCGGCCGCGCTTGGCCGGCCTTGGCGCCTCAGAGTCGAACAGCTTCAGAATCTGCGGCCGGCACAGACGGCAGTCAGCACGGCGGCGCGGACCGCAGCGGCGCCACACTGTCAGCCGGGGCGCATTCCGCGTCTCACGTCAGGAAGCGGCCCGGACTGCAGGCTAGAGACCTCGACAGTCTCACACAGCAAACGTGGCATGTGGCGACAGCGCTGGGACCAGAACGCCTACAAGACCTGACGTAACAAAGAATTCCGCCAGTGATGCAGACCGGACTTCCACACTACACCGGCAGGAGGCGGGCAGCACAGGGCCGTAGCGGAAAACTAGATATGATAACAAAAAGCTATTGTTCATGACCGAGTCATGACACAAATAACACTGCTGAAGTAAAGCGTAGTAAACAAATATCTGGCTTGCCATTTGTGGTAGTTAATGATATTTTTTACCTTCTGTTTTCACGGCACCACCACCATGTATGAGGCCCGATAAGCATATTTCAAACTATTGCGACTCCTGCCCGGCGATCCTGCAGTTTCCGCCACCTCGGCCCGAGGCTCATCGGCGACATTCGTCAACTTCACATCGCCCCCGTCCGGCCGGCGGCCGCACCTTGCGGACGGCGGTCGGTATGCCGGCCTGGAGCAGCTCCTCCCGTGACATCCAGCGGGCGGCGCTGTAGCCGGCCGGCGGCGGCGGCTCGGCCGGCTCCCCGTCCGCGGCCGCCGCCCGCACTCGGTACGTGCGCCGGATGTGGGAGAACACGTGGGCGACGTCGCCCAGCGACTGCAGCGCCCCTGGTGGCGGCGCCAGCAGGCCGGGCAGCAGCGTGCGCAGGGCGGCGTCCACCGCCGCGTCCGAGGGCTCCGCTTCCGACAGGGTGACGCCCGGGAATTCCCAGAGAGAGGCCAGCAGACCTGAAGGGGAACAACGCATTCGCGTGGTCAGAGAATACGTCATGTTTATGCGCAGGAGACCCGACATAAGGTCCTTAACCGATGGCTCGTAGATCCAGAAATGGCTTCTTCATGAACGACATATCCACAAGTCAAGGAGTAACAATGTCGCAGACCATTTATCAACAAGGTGGTTCTTTCTCGTAGCGAACAGTCATGACCAAAGCAGCTCAAACGCCGTTCGAAAGACAAACATTCCCACTTCAGGAATTTCCAACATATCGTCGAAAACGGCGTCTGGACCATTCACTGACATAGGCGATCGCCGATACATTAAAAAATCCACAAACAACGCATATCCACTACGCATCACAGCGAAGCGGCCATGGCTACAAGGGCGGCCGGGGACACACACTGCCGCCTGGCGGCCGACGGACACACCTGAGTCTGGCCGGCGCGCCAACAGGAAGCGCTGGCGGCCGCGATGCAGCACGCAGACGGCCTCGTGCTCGACGCGCGGCGCCGCCTTGCGCGGTTTTCGCGGGAAGTTGAGCACGCCCAGACCGTTCTCCCACTGGCCGACGGGTAGGCAAAGTCGGCAGTCGGCGGCGCAGTCTTCAATGTCACCGGCTGTTGCCGCTTCCTCCGCCGCTGCCAGGGGGTAGGGGAGCTCGTCACTGACAAGCGGGTGGGCAGACGAGGTCCCACGGGACTTACACAGACAAAACATCGGCTGCGGACGGACGGGGAAACGAACGTGACAAAGCGGTCCTTGTGTCACGACGGGGTCGCGACAGATTAACGAAATGTACGTTTCAAAACTGACTCTTTGCTATAGCAAAACTTCGGCAAATATCGTGCATGTGTACGAATCATAAGAAATTGCAAACCTCCAAGGTCTAAGCCCGAAGTATCCTTCGTACGACAAAAGCATAACATTCAAATACAAAACACGCTGTACTTTTGGCAACATGAGCTGTTAGCTGAATGAATATTTCTGAGGAGTTTTCATTCCAGTTAACATCATAAAGGAACGAAAATGAGTCATACTCATGCAATAAACGCAGTTTCAAGCCAATGGCACGTTGTATGGAAGGGTAATACCATTGAATGACGGGCACCCATTACTTTTGGTACAAGTCGTCAGACTGCTCAGACATTCCGTTTTGCCTGTATTGGCAATGCACGGCAATTGCCCTTCAGCAGTCGTTCAAGAAACGTTTCGCGTACAAATTTATGTGTACGGATTTCATGTATATCTTGCTGGGTAACACAACTGTGTTCTGAGTCCATGTTGGGCCCATTTTGTAATAAAACGCTCACAGGTCGAGTGCATGGGGCCAGCTAGCCCAATACAGATCTTGTTTTCTCCAAGCTCATCGGTATCTGCCGACCTGGCTAACAAGCTTTCATTTTCTTGCGCTTTTCGTTTGTTGCCTGGCAAGAGAAGCATACAAACGTCGACGTAACAGACGCGCTGCAGGTCTATACAAAAGTTTAAGGCAAATATGCATCCTTACAATGTCGAAAACTCGCATTTCAGTTGCCTGGTCTTGACCATTCATACTGTCACTAGCGGTTCGTCACGGGTTCACTACAAAATGAGTCTTACCAACATAGACTCAGAGTACAGATCTGATGGACTGACAACGGGTGACATGACAATGACTACAATGGGTGAACGCGGTGACTAGCTCCCAAAGAATTTCATCACACCATCTGGGTGGTGAGCGGCGAACGAAAGGGATAATAGCCATTTCACTTCCATCTACGAATCACTGTTCGGCCATAGCTGGGAATTAAACGGCCGACATTCGGAACCCGTTCAGGTTCCGGAAAGCATCCAGTTTTCCTAAACAACCCACCCACTCCTAAACTACTGATCGCAGACGTTCCAAATCCTCCTCACATGCCGAGATGAACAGGGCAGATCATTCCTTGAACATGACACAATTCTTATCCGCTTCCCCACTGCCCCACTGCCTACGTACCACTCTGGCACAATCAGTCAGTAGGGGACGTACCACATCCACATCTCTGGCACAATCAGTCAGTAGGGGACGTACCCCTCGCACCACTCTGACACAATCAATCAGTAGAGGACGTACCACACTCAGCACTTGGTCACAGTCATCGGCAGAGGGCATACCACACACACCCCCGCCACCGTCTGCCAGTACGTGACACATCACTGAGGACATACCATCCGCACCGCTCTGGCCCGGTCGGTCGGTACGCGCCGCACCGCGCTGGCGTCGGTCGGCCAGTCGGCGGGCGGCGCACTGACGCCGGACGGGACACGCGTCGCAGGCCGGCGTCCGCGGCGTGCACACGGTGGCGCCCAGCTCCATCAGCGCCTGGTTAAAGTCGCCCGGCCGCGCGGGGTCCACCAGCTCGGCCGCCGTCGACCACAACCACTCGGTGACCGGCTGTCGGGCCGCAGTCACCGTCGTCAGTGAGACGGGGCGGACGCGATACAGCCGCGACGGACCACTACGTACAGCCCAGCCGGCGACAAAAACAGCCCGACAGAACCGCAAAACAAAGACACGAGACTGAGGAATTTATGCTGAGTTTATATAGCCAAACTGTACGCTCCAGGCAAGTGAAAACCCGCCGCATACTTGACACCACAACACTATTTTCTTAGAAAGCACGTCGATGTCTTGGGCTCCGGCACAAACTACGACCAGACATAGCGAATTTTACGACAACAAAGCCACGCCTCCAGAAGTGCTGTCTGAGGCAGGCCCGACGTGAGGCGATATCCACACAGCCGCGCCGGCGGACCCACCTTCGAGTCCAAAGCGGCACCGACGGCACGCAGCCTCGCCAGCACGCGCGCCACGTTACCGTCGACGACCGGCGCCGGCCGACCGAAGGCGATCGAGGAGACGGCGCCGGCCGTGTAGCGGCCGACTCCGGGCAGCCGGAGCAGGGCGTCGGCCGTGTCCGGCACCCGACCGCCCAGCTCGGAGCACACCTGCCGACGGCGGCCGAGGCGGCGTCACAGCGGCCGTGGGCCGGCAAAATGGCGCACACGACGGCGGACAAGATGGCGGACAGGACGGCGAACGGACGGCACACAGAACGGCGAACACACCGGCGACGGGAGAACACCACCGGCTGCAGAAACTTCGCTTAAGGGCCGATCCCAACCACGTGCGGGGGGGATCTCCATCCGTGTCACTCGAACTAATCTCCAAATGGTGATCTCTGTCAGATTCTGGCCACTCAGTTTCGCCAACTTTGAAAACTGTCGTACATTTAAGGGGAAAAATATTTCGGAAACAAGACATGCTGTTTTCACTCCTCACTTCCCAACGAATGGGTCCTAGGGTTCCCTACGCCTCCCCCCCCCCCCCTTCGAGATCCGCCAGTAACTACTCAACCCACGAACGAGAAGCAAGATAAGTCATAAGCTGCTGGCTTCATCCTTCAACGAAGTCTCAAGTCAAAATGGATATGTTCTGAAACTCAGGTTCAATATTTACGAGCGTCGGCACGTACGAGGGGGAAGCGAATAAATAAAACGCACAAAGAAAATGGTAAAGTGGTGGATGACCACAGAAACCCAAGAGGAAAATGATGACTGTATATGGGTATCACACCAACAAAACTTTCCGAACACTAATCGCATACTGAGAATTTCATACGGGCTGAGCATATGGTATGTTCGTCTGGATGGGAGCATTACGCAATTACCTTCTGGGCGCCCTCATGAAGACGTCTGGCTCGGGAATAGTACCCTAGACCTGACCACAGCTTAATGACCTCGTCCAGCTCAGCTTCGGCCAGGTCTTGAATAGTGGGCCAGCGCTGAAGCCATCTATTGAAGTAGTCAATCACTGTAGCCACCTGGGTTTGTTGCAGCATGATCTCCGACGTCCACACTGAAACGCAAAGAATACTAAAGCTGAGACTGAAATTCAACTGGTAATGAAAAAAAATCAAATGCACACGTGCTGTGCAGGAGGTGGCTGATCACCATTTCAGACAAAAATGCCGTAATTGACATGTCGGCACCAAAAGGAGCTAGCGTGAGCAATGCTATAGCTAGCAACACACTTCATCGGTCTAACCATCACATGAGCAGGGGTAACCGGACTAAGATCCGCAGGCAAAAGGCTAGTACGGGAAAAGGTTCGCAACCAAATGTTCGCACGTATAAGGTTTGTATCGGAAAAGGTTCGCATTGCAAAAAGTCCGCAAAGGAAAAGGTTCGTACCGCAAAAGGTTCGTATGAAAAACGTTCGTACGAAAACGGCTCGTAAGGAAAAAAGTCCGTAACTACAGGTTCGTAAATATAAGCTTAGTATCGGAAAAGGTTCGCATCGGCCAAGGTTCGTATCGGAAAAAGATCATAAGCAAAAGATCGTATTGGGGAAGATCGTATGGGATTAAGATACGGGATAAAGATTGAAAAGACAAAAGATCACACCAGCCAGTCGGTTTGCCGTAGGTGTAAAAGTCGGTCTACCGCACGTACAGTAATCGGTTTGCCGAAGGCGTAGTAATCGGTTTGCCGTAGGCATAGCAATCGGTTGGCCGCAAGCATAGTACTCGGTTTGCCGTAAGCGTATTTACCGATCTGCCGCAGGAGGTTAGGTCAAGGTTAGGTTATGTTAGTTGGTTAGGTTAAGTTAGGCTAGGTCAGGTGGGATTAGATTCAAGTCGCATTATGTTTATTGCCTTACGACTGTACTTGCCATGCCATCTTTTGTGAACGGTTTATTTGCCATGCGGTCTTTCATCCCATACGATCTTTTTTAAGACCTTTTTGCGTACGAACTTTTCCGTACGAACTTTTGCGTTAAGATCTTCTGCCTAATACCCTTCCGAGGTGAACTTTGTCCTAAATGAGCCTTTTCCCACACGAACCTTGTTTACGAGCCTTTGGTTCTGATACCTTTTCCTTGAGAACCTTTTGTTGTAAGAAGCTTTCCCATTACGAATCTTTTCCGATGTGAGGCCTTTAAACGATACAAACTTTACGCTTACGAGCCTTTGGCTACGAGCCTTTTCCCTTATGAGCACCTGATTTCTGAGCCCTGGTCCTAGACCCGAGTACGGGCGTGGCGGATCCCAAATTTCCAGAAGAAATTTTTCAGCACCACGCAGCCCGGATGAGGGGTCAATTTGACCTCCCTGAGGTTTTCCGGAATAGGTCCTAAACGGTCCGATGCATCCACAGCAAATCTGGCACAGCTGTGCAAAACCGAAAAGCGGATCTCTTGGTGTTAAAAAAATATCAACGTCTTTCAGTATCACCAAGTTAGAACGGGTCAAAGTAAGGTCATGGCTTTTAGAAATGGCCATTTTAGGGTAAACTTCAAACTGCTTTCATAAATATATACTTCTACAAAAATGACACTTTCAAGCTTTTCATGGGTAAACAGATAACCAACTGAAAAAAGTACCAAAATAGTTTGGCCAATCTGAGGCCAGATCATGAGGTCAAATCGAGGTCAAAGTCGAAAACCATTTCCGAACATACAACTTTCCAATCACCTCAGCCAAAAACAATCGCAACATATGTACAAGGTCGCTTCACCTTCTACCGCTGTACCAAGTTTCATATATCAGGTAAGGTCACGAAGAGATGACCAAAAATGTGCTCGCGCGTACCCGTTTTCTGTAAAAGCCAAATGATGAAACGCAGCCAATTTCTTGTTCGGTGCCTAATTCACGGACAAAATGGTACCAAACAATGTCAGGGATGACTGAACAAACATTCCGATACTTTTGGTCTCATCGAGGTCATCTCAGGTCATCACCCTGATACGAACTGTATTGACTTGGGTACACCCTTTCCTGCAACAACTTTCAAAGGTGTTTTTTTTTACGCTGATTCCGAATTCAGCCTCCAAAATTACCTAGGCAGAGTAAACGCTGAGGCAGATAGGTGTCAAAAGGAAATGGGTCAGATAGTTTAGTTTTCGGAGTGCCTGCGTGTAAGTATCCTAAAACTTAATAGTGCGAAATACTTTAGTGGCAAAATTGTACCGATTGACGGTAGCTGATTCCGTGGAGCACATTTTCGCAATTTTCACTTTTTCGAGGTCACAGATCAATGTACTAGGTTGACCTAAGATGACCCTGGGTGCACTTGGTGGCAGAAATTTGATTCGTGAGGTATGTTTGGTTGCGAAATTCGAATTCAGCGATACAATTTACCCCAAGATACCATAAAACACGACATAAGACACTTTGTGACACTTCGTGAAATTATAGCCATATGGCTGGATGTCGTGCTTAAGCACTACTTTAAATGTAAGTACTGACCCAAGCATCTCGAATTATACACTACCTATTGTAGTTTTGTGTGGCCTACAAAAAATCGCCCAAACATTTTGTAACTGTGACGAACGGTTTTCGCGGTACAAGAAAAGGTCTGGCGAGCCGCACCAAATCTGACCTAATGTGATCTTGAAGGTCACGCCCTAAAAAGGCCAAAGTTCTAAACAAGAGAGTTCCTTCTGCATCTACGCTGCAAATTTCATGTATCTAGTCCCGTTAGTTTTCGAGATCTTAGGGATGCCAAAATGACCGCCCCTCCCCAACCCGAGCGCGTTGTAGTCAAAAGGTGCGATAGACGGCTTTAGATGGCTGTCAAAAAATGGCTTTAACACCCGTGCGAGTGTTGAAGCCATCTTCTTCTGACGACAAGCTGATTCAAAGAAATGGACTGCAAAGTTCCACACATACTCGTATATTACCATCAACACGCGCACTGGAAGAAGTGTCCCCCCCCCCCCCGTTGGAGCTAGTTGCTGCTATTTGGTGACATTTATGGCAATTGAATAACTCGTCGACTGACGCAGAAAAACCGGAAATCGGCCGGAAATGTTTGAAGTTTTAAGCATTTGAAGTTAAGCAAACATAACGAGGACGACGGCTCTCGCTGACAAATGGAAACTTTGTGAAAGAACCAGCGTTCTAACTAAGATTACCATTTAAACGCAATCACGCGACGTCATCTGGGCATAAGTGATGGATGTACCAAGACCAAAGTCAGGGTCCGTAAGAGCCAAGGTCACCAAAGGTCAAGGCCAAACACCTTGTGACCTGATCCACATTTGCTTCGCAACATTTCGGTTTGTATGAAATATGCATTCAACGACCCTAATGAAAACATGTGTGCGCACATTGATACACTTACATATATCAGGGTCAGTTAAGGTCAAGGTCATCAAAGGTCGAAGTCGAATATTTTGGGACGTGGCCCAGATTTGCTTCGCGAAATGTCGATTTGTACGAAATATGCATTCAAAGACCCTAATAAAACACGATTGCACACATGGATAAGCGTATGCGTACTAGGGTCATTTTCTGTTCAAGGCAGTGTTGGAAATCTGGTTTTTCTTCCTGGTGAAATCCTGGTGTCGGAGTACTTCTCTTTTGGAGTCTAAAATGCCTTGCGTTTATGTGAGAAACATGGACTAACTAGGTGTTTCGCAAGCATATGTGGCCAGCAGGGGCGGATCCAGTGGCTCCGTTTGGGGGGGAGGGGGCAAACCAGTTTCCTGGGTCTACATGGTAGGCCAGCAGTCGCTGACCGGGGGGGGGAGGGGGGTGGAAGGCAGGTGGCCCTGGGTACGGGTTGTACTTCAGCGGCCGAGTATGAATGATAAACCATCAACCGGGCGGAGGGGGAATGCTGGGCAACTTCAAACTCTGGTTGAGTAGGAATACCCATGTCTTTTTGGGGAAGGGGCAAATGGCCATTTTGGAGTACAAAATTTTTCTTGGAATATAAATTTTTTAATGCTCCTTGACACCAGAAAATGGTAGTTTTCCAACACAGGGTCAAGGTCATCAAAGGTCAAGGGCAACTATTTGTGACCTGGACCAGATTTGATTAACAATATGTCAATTTGTATGAAATATGCATTCAAAGACCCTACTAAAAATACGCTGGCACATTAATACTCACATGTATATGCATATATACATATACAGAAGTAAATAAATCTAAACGCTGCAAGTGGCCAAGTGTACCGATGTTAGCTACCTTCACTGAAAATACCCCCAAAAATATGTGTAGCGCCCATATTTACGCTCAAGCTATCCCGTGTTGCTCGAAATCTGATCAACAAAAAATGAAAAAATGACGCTATAGGTCAATAACTTGACCTGACGTCGACCCGAAATCCTAAGTCAAGATGCCAAATGAATGGGAATTCCGTATTCCACGTTTTAACGGCCAAGCAATCACCCTTTTCCCTTTTCGTTCGAAAAGTCGTACGAAATGGCCTGGACGGGCCGAGAAAGTGTTCAGAGTTGACCTTTTCGATCCCGTTTGACCTTGGAGATACTGGCCTAGGGTCGTGAACACTGCAGAAAATGTAAATCGTTATAGCCCTACCCTGTCCATATCAATGCAGTTTCTAGCTCCTTCCGTTTCCGGACTGGAAGGGGAGCACTTTTGTGCCCCCCTTCCAGTGCGCATTAGTGCGAAACCCCCTTCCATTGCGTGGGTTAAATCAACAAACTCACCTGCATATGCTTTGACATTGGCATCTTCTTCTTTTGCAGCAATATCTCTCCAAGGCAGAGACCTTTTATTTTGATCATACCACTTGAGAAGAGTTTGTCGAAACCACACCACATGTGAAGTTGTTGCATCATGAATGCCTGGCATCTGTTTGGCAGGGCAACCAGTCATTCCAACACAGCCTTCTGTGCAGAAGTTACACATTCAGCACCAAAATCTACATGTATGAAAACTCACAGGATACCACTGGAAATTAATCGAAAATTACATTCAACAATCTACACTACATTTTACTGAAAAATCCTCAGACTCCATAACCATGTGACTGTTGTTTTCACTTGGCACATGACATGACCAATCTATTGTCTTAAGACCAAAAAAGGGTATGTTTTCTCTCTTGCAACACAACATACCACTTTTTACCTTAAGATGTCAGAATGCAGAGACAAATCAAATGAAAAGTCAAAAGAAACAAACCAGCCTGGTCCAAAATGAACTCTGTTTGTGGGAAAGCTGAGTCCTCTCATGAGTTCTAAACAGATGTTGCCTCCAACCTATGAGGACTTGATAACTTCATGTGACTGAGCAGAACACTATACAACATATCCATCATTCATCCAAAAGATAAAACAGTCATAACTGATCCATCTGGTTTTTACTTCATTCACTCTACTGAGAATGCAATGCACTTCAGTGGCTCAATCAATTTAGGTTCACTTCATACTTTTGAAGATATGCTGGTGCAAGAACTGCCAAACACTTTTGATTCCTTAGTTTAAACCATTTTGTTACAAAAAATGGCACTGGAACCACTGAACACTCCATGGCAATACTTTGCACGGTAGTTACTGATTTTATGGTTGTTTCCAGAGTTGATCCTAGTACATGGATAATGCACTTTCTCCCTAAATATTATAAAATAAAGTGGTTATGAAACAGAAAGTTCCATGCACTGTTGCATGAACACTCCTTGCAATTTCCTAGTCTGCATTTCCTATGGTTGCTGAGAATAAAATATGCCTTCCTCCAATTATATTTCCAATCTGCCAATAATGGAATATAAAAAACTTTCTCAGTAACTACTAGTGCCTGCCCACATTACTTTATTCCTCTCCAGTGAAGAGCTACTGCAGGCAGTAAGAAAAAGAACTTAACTTCTGCACAAATAAAAGTTCCAGACTTTATTTCATTTTTACTGAATATCCTTAGAAAAGTGACCTTGCAATAAAATGAGCAAAACACTGGTGATATGCAGGAGCAATTGACTGGAACATTTTGACAAAACACTTCTTATGCACCAGTGAACATAATGGGACACATAAGAAAAAAGAGGGCATTAAGCTAACTTCATACTCCATTTAATTTGTGCACTGATCTATATAATTACCAACAATGAACAGAATAATGCATGCTCTTTTTCACCATACCAGACACTACTCTCATTTCTCAAATAATATTAAACCATAATCCAGACACACAAACCACCACCAATGTGCCAGCTGCCTCAGAATGGCAATATTCTCTGGCATGGAAAATAGAGGTGACAAGGATGGTGTCAATGACAGTCATGAAAGGTGAATAATTATGGCACACTGGTCACATCTACACCAGTTCACCAGAATGCAAACTGTGACCACTCATGTGCCTGGAGCCCAACAGAATGCAGGTTATCCCTGTGTTGTATGCAACCCCTTGTTGGCCTGGGTAGTTCACTGCATCATCTCAGAAAGATTGTGTTCCTCTTGACACAGTGCCCAGGTCCACGGTGTTGATTTCTTCACATGATTGGTAGGCTGAGCATTACTTTATTACTATTACTCATTTCCCTTTAAAGCTGGCAGAAAATAGTGGGGGACCCAAACCAGCATTGGGTGGGCCCATATCAACATTGGGTGGGCCAGGGTCCTCTCAAAAGAATACAAACTGAAACCCCTGGCACAGGTCATGCAATACTTACTGCCCTGAACCTGCTGCTTGCTGTTTTTCATTGACTGTCCCCTCCTTTGGTGTGCATTGGTGGTGGTACATTCAACAACTGTGGTACATGCCAGAGATGCCCAATCGTGCACCAAGATATGTACCTGCAATTAACGATGCACGATCATTCTTGTTGCAACCTACCCCAGTCTGCAGTCCAGCAAATGCAGTCAATGCAGTCGGATGAGCTACTTACAGCCTTATCAACTCTGTGAATGAAACCCCAACTCATGAAAGTCCTGAATTCCCTCATCTACGTCCTAAATGACCCAAAAATCCTGGAAGCGGACTCACCGCTCTTACGGGCAAGCGTCAACTCACCCTAATCACCCGTCACGAACGACAGTAACGGCTCAGACGGCGACTGCTGAAAACACGAAACGGTCCGCCCGCTAGTAAATGGGACTCACCATTTGTGGGTAAAGGAGGGAATAGGCCGACCACGCGTTATCTCCAGCGACCCAGTAAGGGTAACCGGACCAGGGTTCGTAAGTCAAGGCTTCGTACGGGTAGGTTAGTGTGAAGGTCTGAAAACATAAGGTTCGCATCGGAAAAGGTCGTGTCAGACAAGATTTGCATCAGGAAAGGTTGGCTCCCGGTTTAAGCCAGAGGCGCGGTATAGGCGCTACTAGAAGTCGCAGGCTTATTGAGGGTGCGATTGGACTTGATTTCGTCAAAAAAGAGGTTAGGTTAGGTTATTAGTTTAGGCCCATTCCTTTCCCGATACAAATGTTTTTCGATATGAACCTTAAGTTAACGAGCCTGTGGTCAAGAGCTTTTTCCTTACGAATCTTTTCTCACACGAACCATTCCCGTGCGAACCTTTTGCAGAACGAACCCAACACACGGTCTCTACTAAGATAAAACCTAATACCGCGCTTCGGGCGACCCAACCTCTTTGTTGGACAGAACTAAGGCCTACAGGGGCATCAATTTCTGTAAATGATTGGGTGGGCCGAGCCGTGGGCTCGACAACCTAACCTCCCCCCAAATGTGGATTTCTAAATGGATTTAGGCGACTTTAGTTTGATCAATGGAAATATTTGAGTTTTGGCAACTATCTTTCAAATAAAAAATCGCGTATATTCCATGTATATATATATATATATATATATATATATATATATATATATATATATGCATAGCTGACAGAAGGAAAGACATCACTTTATGCGCTATTCCATATTTTCTGCCAATCTTTTATCTATTGCGGCCGTTTCTTTCGTTATTTTTGCTCAGTTTTCTTCAAAACTGGCAGAAAATAATGGAGGGGCTCAAACCAACATTGGAGGGGCCCAAACAAACACTGGGTCGGCCAGGGCCCCTCGAAAGAATACAAATCGATACACCTGAAGATCTATTGCACCCTTTGAACGATCTGCGGTCTCTAGTATCTCATCCTATACCGCGCCTTCGGAGCGGCAGTACACCTACGGCGCAACATTATGCGCGATGAACGCCCGTTATTCGCAGTCAGTGAAAGGCGGCGGAATACTCCCGAATTGTTAATGCGGAAGGCGACTCTACATATCCCATACGACCACCGTCCGCGGCGCCACTGTCGCAGACGACCAATTATTACGGCAAGCCGACGCCTGCGGGACAGTCCGAGTCACCTCTCTCGAGTCAACTTCTTCCGTAGTTCATCTGTAATGCTTTGACCGTGCCTTGGACCACATACACCTCTCTTTTGGAGATATATATGTATATATACATACATATTTGCTATTCTGACTGCCCTAACACTGCCATCCATAAACCCATGATGCGGCAACCTCTCTTGCTCTTTGTATGTGGCGCCACATATGTAGGTCTCGTTGGCGCCAAAAACGTTTTTCCCGCGCCATGCAGGCATGCGTCTCCTTGCGCTACCAAATTACCATTTTTATGCTCATGAAGTTTAATTCCCATGAAATAACAGGAAGCGATCGCGACGCACTGTCAAGCACGTAACCGGGATTTTCTTCGGGGGCGGGGCACCATATGTCAAATTTTGTCATATGCCACTGACATACAACAACATTTAAAGGAAAAAGCAACAATTTTATGTAACTAGCCCCGTACTTAACCCACAAGAAAAGATATAAGGGTGATTTGGGTACTATCGGACGGAAGGTAATTCCGGACATCCTCATTCTTCACCACGGTTATACTCACGTCCAAAATATTTCTTTGAAACTGCCAAGGATCCAATGTCCTTGTTTGTTGTGTTCCGCATACAGGGAGTTGGAGGTCTCAGGTATGTATTTTTTCTTTAAATTTACTGTTTCTGTTTCTAAAATTTCCGATTTTCCGTCACCTGACGCTGAACAGTCCACGAAAGCGAGTGTGCGCAGTTATTATATTGCACTCAATATTCGTACATTTACCTCATTTTAGAAGTGGCTACAGATGGCCGAAACCGTCTGCCTCACCATCATGCCGCAACTTTAAAGGCACCGCCCATTTGGTAATATTGGACACCGCCCGAATACCCGAAACGTGTGCTTTAATATGTGCAACGAAATACATAATCATTAAAACCACTTTTTATCACAGATGCGCGGTACCACGTAAGAACTGGCCGGCTGGCAGAAGTACCACAACGAATCGACCAGGCAACTTCTGGTGCCCGACGGCAGCAACAGCAGCGGTGACGCGGCAAGCTGACAGCAATAGCAAAGGCGGCGGGAGGCTGACACGGGGGTAGATACCTAGCTTGTGACTGGCCAAAGAAATTCCAGCGTAGTGTCACCTAGCACCGCTTGCATCAGACATGAATCGGATAAATTTGGATGGCCGTCTGCAATAACCGAAGGGTGTCCGAAATCGCCCAGATTCAAAATTTGTTTTTGAAAATAATTGCAGCTGAATGAATGCGCACAGCAGCAATTAAAACGGTCACCTCTTAGATTTGGAAGTGGTCTTCGATTTGAATGTCCTTTGGTTGACTTGTGCCGGTCTGGAAAGTAACTGCAACCGGTTTTAGGTAAGCGTCCGATATTACCCATTTCTAATGTTTGCTTTTGCAGTGTAGACCGCTTGGCTCAGGAGGGGACATGGCCCCTATGACCCCTCCTTTGCTACCTCCTTGTGCGTTGTAGTGGCCTGCGTCGCGTCGTCTGAGTCATATTCATTGAAGTAGGTAGGGGTTTCGGTTTGTATTCTTTTGCTGGGGCCGTGGCCCCGCAAATGTAAATCTGAGCCCTCCAAAGCCGATTTAGACCCCAATTCCAATATTTTCTGCAAGTTCTAACGGGGAAATAGCTAATAAAGATGGGAATAGTGACCGCAATAGATAACAGATAGGCGGAAAGTACAGAGTGCAGCATGAAATAGGACTCGTCCATGACCACCTCCACGCCTCTGGCACTCCTCATTGGTCCACCTCCCATTGGTGAGAGCTTGCGAAGCTGGGTCTTCTGGGTCTCTTGCTGAGTTTTTTGGCCCCGGTACCACGAGTGGAGACTTATTTTGAGAGTTGGTCTGCCCATAGACGAAGACAAGGGGGGCCGTGAGACCATGGCCTCCCACACCTTTTGGGGGAATTTAACATGAGCCCTATGGGTAAAAACGTCTCTGACTCCCACTTTTCTGGATGCTCCTGCGTTCCTGGTTGTGGCAAAGGCCAGCCCGATCAGTCCCACATACTCATTTTTTGCCCTCCCCCATAATTTTTTCACCGGATCTCAAGCATTCCTTTTCTGATCCTGATGGAAATGACATAGAAAAGACTTCTGTTTTTCGCCAGGTACAGGTTTATACCGCAACAATGGGTAAACCGGCAATGAAGAGTTCTCACATTTTCGGCAACTTTCCTGCCGATACAAAGAACGTCCGGCGAGGCTGGTACAGTACTGTTACTATATTCAGTTGCATGGGGTTGCATTTATGACATCCCGTGATAACCTAACCTACCCCAATATTCCCTCCTCGGATCTGACCTCCCTTATTCTGCACCCTACCAAAAACATCGGCCTTCGACCTTCGTGTATTTGGCCCACTTTATTTCGCACCCAACAAAAACCTCCGCCCTCGACCCTGATGTAACGACAGGCCGTGCAGCGGGACGAGAGCCTGGAATCAAGCTCAACGCATCCGCGCTCCAAGCGGACGCTTTGTATGTACACTGCACATGAATGAAGTGAATCAATGGATACGGTTCACGCTGGCTGGGGCCATGGAGGTCATAAGCATGAACAAAGAAAAAGCGGTGTCACTAGCCAGGAAGTCGTAAGGTGCACGATCACAAACACACAACGTGTTGCTGATAACGTTCTCAGCACTTACTTTCAGATACATGGCTAGAAGCACCTAAAGTTGCTGTAATATCGCAGCCTCGACCCCAGTGGCGGTGACACGCCAGAAGTCCACGACGGGTAGTGTTTTCGTTGGAGTTGACCGCGTAGGGTCGTCGGTTTTATCCTCGAGCCGGTGACGCGGTCAGACGCACCGCGTGCCGTACCTCGTGACTGGACTTCTGTGTGGCTTGTTTTGCTGCCACTTTTCTCTTGATTGTCAAGTTGACAGTACAGACAGTTTTGGATTTATCAAGGGCTTAAAATACTACAGTTATGTGACGAAATGCTGCTTCTGAAATGATTCACTGATGAGGCAAAATACAGGACTTCTGCTAACGTTCATTGCCCTGAGCCCGCTTAAAAAGCTACACAACAGCTGACAAAATGATACAATTTAATTGGACAACGGGAAAATTCGTTGGAAAACGTCCTGAAACTTCGTAGGTTTAGGGCTTTGAGACATAATACATTTGAAAAGTGACGTCTGAGACTGCAAGCCATAACTTCGTCAGTTCAGATCAAAACATGTGTTTATATAGAAACGTTCCCTTTCAGATGCAGTTTTTAGTCCCCGACCAAACAACATCGCCGTAGTACACATCATCCTGCAGATATACAGATAAATGAGAACATGCTCTAGGCGCACGAAGAAAGAAATCGCTGTACGAAACATCCGTAAACGCTGAACACTGCTGCTGGAACTCAAGCTTTCGCCACATCCCTTGCGTACAAAACTCACTAGCTGTCAAAAGTACCATCAGTAAGTTATGTCCAGGTCCAGGCACCAGTTCGGCATTTTCTCTGATGGAGTTGCACTTGGACCCAATGGTGTTGCACTTTGGAAGCCTGGAGTTGCACCTACAACCCCCTTTAAACATTAAGTTACACCATGGGGCTAGTATACGTATGTTGTATGCTATAGGCCAGCTCCGATGTTGAAAATACTTTGCGGGAAGTCAGATTGATCTTATTTATTATTTGCGGGAAAATTAAGATCAGGGTGCTTCTTTAACTGAAACTTGATTGGGAGCTGACTGAGGTAGATCGTTTTTGACTCCGTTATACATATACCATTGTTTTTAGCTGAGAAGTGCACCCTCAAGTCAAAGTTAGCTCGACAGGTGTCCAGCTATTTCGGGGCCTCACTGGGCTTTTGGGGCAGAATAACTATGAAACGTACTGGACTGGAGTGCCCAATGATGACACTGTTCCATAATATTTCTGCCGAGCAATTTTTTTTATCTTGCACTTCATAATTTTGCGGAAAAAGTCAAATTTAGGGTGTGGATGGTTCCATGCCGCACCCAATTCTGGAAACGCTTCATGTTAAAAGTAGGTGCGGCGGAGGCCACACTCGCCCCACTGCATTCTCCATCCATGTCCGGGAGCCTTGCGGTATGTCATTCCTTCTCGTAGGATTCTCTTCACATACGTTTGAAAAATTCTGAATTTTCGGGTAAGAAGGCGCTGTGACACAGGGACGTAGTCAAGGGGTTGGGCATGGGAGCCAAGCGGTCCACATTAGATTATTTCTCGCGTGAATACGGAAAAGTAATCAAATGTACGCTGCAAAAAACAACATTACATGTTTTTCCTTTGCGTTAAACATGGGGCCATTTACATGAAATTGCTCCTTTTGCCTTTAAATTTCGTCACATGCCAGTGGCGTATGAAAAAATGACATTCCATCCTCCCTCCGAGGCAAACTGGCTACGTGCCAGGTGACACGCCCACTTTGCCCGTGGCAGCTGGGGCCAGCCGAGGTCGTACGGCACGGGTCACTTTCTAGGTTTTCTTCTTTTCCCGCTCTGCTGACTCGTTCTCAAGTTCGTAACGTATTGATGGTGCAGTGTAGGTCCTGTAGATGTAGGCAGACCGTGTGGTTCAAAATATTTTGCGATGTTAGCTTGTGTGAGGTAGGGGTACCTTTGACAAGGTCGGCGATCAGGTCCCGAAACACTCGTTTACTCACCAAGGTCATGATCACAACAGAATAATGGTAGGTCAAATTGCCCAGTTTTGTACCACATCCTTTTGTCAGAGTGTCAGGGACAATTGTTGTATGTCTCGCCCAAAAAAATCTTGAAAACGCTTCGATTAGTTTTTCGGTAAGTTCGTTCAAACTTTTCCCAATTTCATAGCGCTCACCCGTTACCTGGTGGCTGATTTATTGCGAGCAATGCAGAGAGGGAGCCCTCGATTGTTGACAGGGATAATATTTTGCAGCAGGGCGTTCCAAAAACCCACGCCCTCGAGACCGCATTCGTGGCTTGAAAGATCCGCAGCGTCAATCATTTGTCCATCAGCAACAACTAAAGAAGGAAGTTGGCGCAAGGACGGGACTAGCTGAAGACAAATAAGTTCATAATACAGACACGTTTGGGACCAAACTGTTGAGTCAAACACCGCGCTCCTGATACGAAGAGATCCTTCGACATGCTAATTCACCGATGCAGCGTGCCTGAAGAAATATCTATGGGCGCGATGCGTAGTCATGCTCCCATTGAAACACTGGTACGGCGATTCAAACAACAATCGATAGCACGCCACTCTGAGGCCTCGGACATCATCCTTTTCGTCGACCTCAAGGTAACGGATGAGGTAAGGTCGTCCTCCGTAAGGCCTCAAAGTTACAGGTGAGATCAAAGCCCCAAAGGTGACAGTTATTTGCCGACAGCTTCAGAAGGGCACCACCACGACAAGAATGGCCGGAATCGGTTATATGCGGTGTCAAATGAACTGATTTTACATTGCAAACAATATTCGTGCCGAAAGAGGACCAAGGTCATCTCAAGTCACGAGGTCAGATTACTTCATAGCCTGACCTTTTACATGTTTCTGATTGTCACTGATGGATAATTTCTCCAAGAGCTCACAAATGGCGTTTGTTCCTCTACATAGCTGAAATACTTAACTTGCTAGAACCAGTTTTGTGTGGAAAAAAGAGCTAAATCGGCTCTTTGCATAGGAAGCCACTGACGATATTGACCTCACCTGATGTCACTTATGATTCGCTTAATTCCATGCCTGGTTCTTGTGTCATTCCTGATCATGCACGTAGCCAGAATTTTTCTCGGAGGAAGGGTCAAATTTTGTCATATGCCACTGCTATATGACGAAATTTATAGGAAAGCAACAATTTGCGTAATTAGCGCCATATTTAACGTACAGGAAGAACATAAAATGTTTGCTTTTGTAGCATATATATGATTCGCTTCCGTATTCCCTCGAAATCGTTAAATATCTTGTGTAGACCGCTTGGCTGGGGGATGGGGGGTATGACCCCCCTGGCCCCCAACCTGGCTCCGTGCCTGTTCCTGATGATCTTCCTGCATGGCATGACAAAAAAAAACAATGGCCGGAGTCCCAAATGGGATTCTGACACAACAGTACCTAAAAACAATGTTTTAGAATCAACTTGTGTCTGATCTATCGTGACCTGGTCGAATTATTTTGTCAACATGTGGCTGCTTGTTCAGGTAAGAGCACGGAAAATTTGGCCCGTTGGTGTTTGTCGTTCCGATGTTATCCCGAGCAAATCAAGGACGGGGAATGAACCCAGTAGCTCGCGGGTTTAACCGGTCCCCGACTGGGCGGGTTGACCACCCCTCCCCCTCGAGATTTTTCCAAGATTGCTAGAGAATGAACCAACGCAGCGCCACGAAACTGTTTCATTTTCGCTTGATCATTTTTACACCTTTCGTCGAATTTCTGACCTCAGGTCAAGTCAGATCTTTAACTAAGGTCAGGTCAAAAGAACCTATGCCCAAAAACGTTTAGCGCCCTGTAGCTTTTTCGGAAACGTTATATCACAACAAAGCTTTCAGGGATTAGCAATCTTGATAGATACAACAAATTTCTTATCTCAGATTTTTCGGAATCTCCTAGGTCGTTGACCTAAGGCCAGCGCTATTTTTAAGAGATGTCAATGATTCGGAATCTGACGGTTTGTCATAACAGTTGTAGCGTGTGATGATGCAGACATCCATTTACCGCCAGTGGACAAAGTACCAATGGCTTCCAGTCACAGACCTGATATCAGGTCACGAATAACTGTTAAGAGCCGAAATGCACCGCCGTCAAAATCGCCCATAAATTGCTAACAACGGGTTGAAAATGACAGAACCGGCTCGCACAGCTGGAAGTAATACAAAGAAGTTCAAAAAGTTTCAAAAATTGCATATTTCGGATATAAACAGACTCTCGGGAATAAAGTTCCACCAATTGTGTAAACTGATAACTAAAGAATTTCTCCAAATTTCAGCATGAGAAACCATTACAGGAACTACTAAGGTAAAGAGATATTACATGGAAAGGCCTATGTCGCGAAAATAAAGAAACGCTAAAATTGGTTTCTGTTAATTTCATGCTGCATTCGGCTCCGCGCCCGCCGACAGTCGGCGCGAAAATCGTCGTGTCTTTATTTCAACGTTTCGGCGTATTTATTAAACAAATAAGAGAAATTAGGCGTGTATCGGCATCTGCGGACTTTTACCTGTTCATTGGTGTCTACCTAGACGTTATTAATCACAGCCCTTGAGATCCAGGCCGCTTCTCGGTGTAATGCAGTCGGTATCAAAAATCCATTTTTTTCATGCGAGAAAACATATATAGGGCGTAAATGCCTTACATATTCAAAACAAAAAATGAGACAAGTTGCAAGCCCTTCCTGTCACGAGCCTTCTAACCGTGTGCTTATTTTTATCGTGTGACCAGCCGTTCGTGGCTTAGAGAGGGGCGGTCAAGCCCCCTCCCCCAGTCGGGCATGATCGACACCGACCACCAGCCGGGGCTTAGGGGCGCACCGACTGCAGGGTCATTCGGCCCGACCACCAGTCGGGCGCGGATTAATATACGTACATTTTAGGCTTTTGAATATCATTTCTATTCCCCTTTGAGAGCCCTCAACCGAGCATCAGTGCAGCAACCGGAGAAGTGCTTAGGTCGCATGCTGTGACCTTGTGAAATGAGGAAGAACATGCCTGAATGGCGTCGATAGGTGTTTGAGGACACTTGTCGAGGCAGAACTAAGGTAGAACTCTTATTAAGGCAGAACTCTTGAACCCCCTTGTTAGCATCAAAAATATCCCAGAAACGTTAATACTTCTTCGTTTTGACCATTGGTTACCTAGACATGAATACTTTTACCTGCAAATCTGGCAAAAATCTGGAGGACTTTCCAGGCTGCCCAACTGGCAACCGCGCAACCCGTCCGAAAAAGCATTGCAAAGAAAGTAAGCAAAGAAAGCATTGCTGTTGGCAGTCAGCTGATGACACCAGTGGCTGAAATCGAGTGCCAGGATTGCAAAAGAGGGAACGTGCGGCCCAGCCTGAAGCTGATTCTAACTTGGAGAAAGAAGATCCGCCATGTTTTTATGGGGAATGGGTGCGTTTGAATAATGAAATAACGTAAAAAACAAATGAAGCGAAAAGCTCAAATCCTCTTGGATTAACACAGTATTTCTTTAAAGGCCGATTGGGCATCTAAACACAAGGCTTTGGCCACTGGCGGTGGTTAAGAGTAGCAAGTACACTCGCTGGATTTGACAGCTGCACACTCCACGATAAATTGACATGGCAAAGTGGCAGGCACGTAGCCGGAATTTTCCTCAGGGGGGCCAAAAGTCAAATCTTGTCATATACCACTGGAATATGACGAGGCTTATAGGAAAAACAGGAATTTTACGTAACTGACCTTATTTTTAACCCACAGGAATGCATATAATGTTTGTTTTTGCGACATATATATGATCACTATTCCGTATTCGTGCGAAATCGCTATATATCTAGTGTAGACCGTTTGCCTCAGGGGGGCCATGGCCCCCATGGCCCCCTGGGCTACGTCCCTACAAAGGGGTGACTGTCCACCATGGGCCCGGGAGCCTTGGGGCCGGGGGGCTTCAGCCCCCCAACTTTTTTGAAACTTAACATTGACCCTACGGGCGCTGACTCGGAAAATTGACCCAAAATGCGTCTCGGCCCCCACCCCCAACTGAAAAGGGGTTTTCGTGCCCCTGCTGTCCACCCTCATGTCTCAGATTTTGATCAAAATTGGTTTATAGGGTTGTATGGTTCTGTGGTTTATAGGGCCCTGAATCCACTCGCACAAATTTTGATTTGATCAAGTTTCAGGAGTTATTGCCGCCGGCATTTCTGCGAGACCTCGCTGCAAGTGTTTGTTCGGTGGCAGCTAACTGTGAAATATTGTTTGAAATTTAAATATCCCAATATTTCTGAACTCGCAAAGGTTCCAGAAAACTGTTATTGGGCAGGCCTTTTATGTATAATAAAAAACAAAAAAGGCATGGAATGGTCTCAGGTCACGTGACCTCTGGTGACCTCGATGCACGTGAAAAGGTCAAATTTTGTTAGCCAGAATAGAAGTCCCATATTTTGGCTTTATGTATGGTATGAAAAATAGCATTTCTGTTATGAGTGACCATTTTGAGAATGCAAAATTTATCATTTCTGTAGGTTTTCGAGACCCCTCACCAGGATCTCGAGAACTAAAAGAGATACGAAGATGAGAGTGACACCAATGGACAGGACGCCAAATCTTATGAAGAATGAACTTACATTTATTTACTTTGAATGTTGTAGGGTTATGAGGTTAAGCAAGGTCACGCCATGACGTTTGAAAATCTGTGGGCGATGGAAATAAATATGACAGTCCTATAAATTCATCTTGAGTACTGAACAGTCCAAAAGAGCCAGAAACGTTTTTTTCATTGTAAGGAGGTATTTTCTACTCCTCACGTCATTTTAGGTCAGGTCAACGGCCGATGGAACTCAGCATTGATTTCTGTCGAAACTGGCACTCAGGTAAAGTTACTTCAAGTATATGTTTTGGATTCGCCATTGCGGAGAAAAATCTTCAGAAAAATGTTCATCTAAGTCAACTAAAACCATATCACGTCAGCTAAGATAAAATATTAAAACATTCGTATCTCGAGATTGGGTAAAGGTGCGAATATCAAACAAAGTCATTTGATCGCTATAATCATGCCAATGTCTTCTTGGATGACATGGAGGTCGCAAGTGACAGGTGAGGTCAGGTCAGGCCAAGGACGATAGCATGCAAAATGTGGCTGTCTCGTTCGAAACGGAGCACCGAGGCACTGTGATTTTTCAAACGAGTCAGACACATTTTTCCTGCTATCGTTCTTGACCTTCCCTGACTTGACCTGCCCCTGACTTCCATGTCATTCAAGAACACGTCAACATGGTTATAGTGAGCAAATGGCCTTTGCTTGACATTCACAGCTTTACCCAATGTTGAGATACGAATTTTGTTATATCTGACCTTATTTAACCTGATGTAACCTGATATGACCTTAGATGGCATATATTAATACTTTTCTGAGTATTTTTTCACGTGTGGCCAAACATTCAGAATGGTGATTTCAAAGCGTATGCTTGAAGTAACTTTATTTGAGTGTCAGTTTCGACATAAATCAGTGTTGTGTTCCAATGGCTGTTGACCTAACCTGATATGACCTGAGGAGAAGAAAATATCTTTTTGACTATGAAAAAACGTTGCTGGCCTTTCTGGATTGTTCAGTACCCAAGATGAATTTGTAGGACCGTCACATTTGCTTTTATTGCCCACAGATTTTGGACGTCATGACGTGAGCTTGTTTGACCTCCTGACCCTACAATATCAATTCAGAGTCCATAGATATAACTGCATTCCCCATAAAATTTGACGAACTTTCGATTCGTTTTAAGTTCATCTCCGTAGCTCTCTTAGTCCTCGAGATCCTGAGGCGGGGTCTCGAAAGCCTTCAAGCATGGTAAAATATGCGCTCTCAAAATGAGCATTCATACCAAAGAAGCCGTTTTTATTTGCTATCTATGAAGCAAAAATATGGGTCTTTCATTCTGGATAAACAACATTTGACATTCACGCGGGCATCGAATTCACCGGAGGTAACGTGAGCTGAGATCATACTGTAAGTTTTTTTTTGCTATTCATTATATAAAAAGTCTGACCGGTAACAGTTTCCATGAACCTTTACAACTTCAAAAATGCCCGAAAATCCAGATTCCAAATAATATCTCAGTCATCGACCACCGAACAAACCCTTGCAGCGTAGTCACGTAGAAATGCCGGAGGCTACAAGTCCTGAACTGTTGATCTGATCGAACTAAAATTTGCGCAGATGGATTCAAGGCATGAGTGAACCCTGTACACCAATGTTTGTCCCGATGTGAGATTTGAGGGTGCCACCTCCTTGTCGATTTGTTCTGGGATATCCCAGCTGGCATTGGTTTGGTTTGAGACACCGCCGATTTTCCAAGCATGTGGAACTATAGACAAGTAGTGAGGAATCGTTTGAGCTACCGCGCAGTAAAACTGGTAAGTTAGTTCCCGAGAAGCTGCGGAATGTATATGACACGGGCTCGTGTAAGCTGCCTCCCCCAGCAAAGCTGAGCTCTAAAATGAAGGCCCGGAAGTTGGATTTAACACTGTCATGGAGGCCTGCCGACGATCGTTTCAATCATGACAGAGCCCTGCCATACGAACTTTAGAGTAGGTAGGACAGTGGCCCTGTTTTCTCTTTGGATGACTACGCTCGTGAGCGTGACAAAAGAATACGATGATAAACTTTGTTGGTAAACAAAGTGAATATTGTTATTATCCCATTTCATCCGCTGAATCTATGTGTTACTCCTTTTTAGCAACAAGAGACAGTGTCTGTGTTTTCTGAGTTTTTAACATTGAATTATTAAGAGTGAGCCCACGGCCTATAGCCCGTTTGGCAGAAACCTCACCTTTCAGTCCCGGTCTTTCAGTCATTAGCGACATGTGATGCCATTTTGTATTCAAATGCGTCGTCTAATTGCACCGTTTGGCAGCGCTTGGGACATTGCCCATTGCTGACATAGAAACCTAATGGCACCCCATGAACGTATGCGACGTTACTGCGACGCAAGTCCAAAGTGGTCGTATCTGTCCGATTGGTCAGCAAAGTGATTGCCCCGGGGCTAAGCCGATAACACCGGCAGTGCCAAAGCCTCGGTTTTACAGCGCTGCAGTCGACCGGAAGACGGGACATTGCTAACACCGTAGTTTTGATTTTCGGCTCTGACGCGATGGCTGTATTGCTTCTGGGTAAGTATTCGCGCGTAAGCTCACCGCGAAAGGCTGCCAGCCTGGGCAGGGTTTCGTGTTCTGGGCGACGATTGGAGCACTGCCTCCGAGAACCGCCGGCCCCGGGCGGCGTCATCCAACCACGAGCCTGGCTGAACGGCGGCACGGAACACTGCACACTTCGGACCAGGGGCGGAGCTCGGCAAAAATGATTAGGGAGGGACGGAGGAAGGGAGGCGTGCTAATTTTGATTAATTCTCATGTTTTTGAGGTCATTCCTTCCATGCGTCACCACAGACGTAACGTTAAAAATCCCAAATATTGGGGGAGGGGAGCGGGCCTTCCAAAAGCAAACTTCCAAAAGCTCCACCCATGCTTTGGACGAACCAGGGTCAAACGTGTACGCGATGTTCTTGTCTTTAGCTTCCGACTCATTTGCGACACCCACTTTTATGTTGCTTTTGTTCCTCTTGTGGCTTCAAATGGACAGCGCAAATCTCTCGTGCCATTCCCAGGGACGGATCTAAGACGAAGGGCACAAAGAAGCCCTCCTGCGATTTCGAGTACTGGGCGGGGAACGACTAATTTTTCAGGGAAAAATACTCACATTTAAAGGCTGTTTTCTTTTGATGCTAAGAAGGAAATAGTTCGTCATTACTGCCATTTCAGGTCTTTTTAAGAGCAGATAACACAACTTGTTCTAGCGTTTTACCCCAAAGTGGCATGATCCTGGCAAGCATAGTGGGATGGATCTACCCCTGCACTTCTTTTCCTGAAGCTCCAGTGGTTTTCTCCCGTTCTATAAGAGTGGCCTTTTCATTGCCGTTTTTGATGTTTCGCTTACTTCACGTGATAGTGGTTTTTGCAATCGATATTAGTCTTTACAGTCATTTCACTAACGCTATGGTTCGCCGTAGTTTCTGAAGGGTTTAAATGTGATCTGGAGGAAACATGTCTGTGTTTGACATTTCTGACTGCAGAGTGTCGACAACCCAGATGCACACAGCAGAGTGCAGACAGCTTAGAAAATACATGCTTTTAAGGTCCGTTGTTGCTGGTTTGCTGGGGCGGCTCGACACCGATCAGCAAACTGAACTCTCTGATTTATGCAGCCGCAATGAGGGTGAGGACATTTAGCGCCTACACTGTTCGACTGAAGAAAACCGTTGTTGATTTTTCATTTGTGTTCTCGTCGCTATATTTTTGACATTTACTGTTCCATTTAAAATGAGGCATTTTTATTTACATGTTCAAAGAAATAAGTGCTACGTGTACGTTACGTGAAGTGCCCTTAACGTTTTTTACGCAAAGGACTCTTTTTACGTACTTCCGAGCAATGACCACAATTCCATTTTCGGTTCGGTGCCTTACGAGACAAATATTTCCAAGTGGTGATAAGGGGTTCCAGCAAGCGATTATGGGTTTAAGCTAATCTGCATAAATAGCGCGATAAAAATACACTCTGTTAAGTAATAAATGCCTCTAAAGCAAACATGTAGGTAAAGTTTGGGCAATTCCTAGCATTTTTACTTACGGCTGCGAAGAAGCTGAAGTTTTCGTGGTAACTGTTCGTGTGAACGTTCATTTTGTTATACAATTCGCAGAGAGCAGCGATGAAAAATGTGCTAATTTTCAGTCTTCTTGTCAATGGCTTTTAAATCCTCATCTTGAAAACGTCGGCTTTGCAGATTTGCAGGGTGCGACGAAATTAGAAATTGAATCGAAGCTGTCCTCATATTTTCTTCCTGCAGATGGTCGAAATCGCCAGCGACGCATCGAAATCAAGATAACATTTCGTGCCGGAACAAAAAATGTAATATAGATCGGTGTACGCCATGGACTTAAACGAAAACATCAGCAGTAGATGTTCAAGTGAGGAAAGTGCGCAACTTGATAACCATGACGAGTACAAGTGTATTCTGGGCAGTATCTGGATACACTGGCAGATCCAGGGGGCTTTGGGACCGTGACCCTTTTCGTGGAAAAGCCCGGGACCAGCTCGTCGTCTGGCTTTTCCCTTTCCGCATAAATTGCAGGTGATTTTCTCCAAAGCAAGATTTCTTTATAGACTTGTTAATTTTCGTAACCGGCGAGACTAAGCGGCCGAAATCCGAGGAGAAGTAAGCATTGGGGGGTAGGTTTCGTTGCACGGATGAAGATCCCCCCTCCCCCAAGCGCGTGATCTGGATCCGTTAATGTCTGGGTAATAATGGTTCGATGTCCCTTCATCTACAACCTTATATGCAACACGACCAGGAGGTTAACATCGTGAGCATTATAGCATATATAGCATCATACGCCTGTCAGCAACATAACAAGGTGAAGTGGTGAAGATAAGACGTCCTCTCTTTTCTGCACATCTAACCAGAAAAAAAATCAATAAAATACCGTGTGAATTTTGTTTGCTGAATTCAGCTGACCCTGAATGGTTACAGCTGACTACACTAATCACATGCATTTCGGATATTCTTACGAAACTAACATTTTGTGTACTGCGTACGATACAAAGCTTAGATTTTGCCCCACCGACTAACAACCCGTCAGATTCTGTTTCGCTCCATCCTGACAAAATGCGACATTTTCTGAATCTGGGTTACCTCGTCAGACCTCACGTAGGTCAGTTATGGTACTTGCTACACGAAAGCATAAGAATAAACGTCCTTGAAATCGGGGTGCGACTGAACAAATCTGGAAATAAAGCAGTGTTTCATATTCAACTCTGAAACTCAGTTGGCTTCGATCGAGCCGACCTAGGTTTCCTCGATTTGGGACACGTGAGACCATTCTCCGGACGCACTGCTCCAAATGCGGTCACGTTCGGCAGATAAGATCAGGGCATGAAAGAGGCTGAAGGGAAGTGTGGTCCACAGCCACGGATGTTATGTTCTTGATTGTCACCAGCGGGCGTATTAACGTTCAATCTCAGATTAATTATTCAGGCTGCAACCGTAACGAGCTACGAATTTCAGCCTAAGGAGCGCTCGTTTAGAGTGGTTTTCCAGCACTGTGACGCATAACTCACCGACAGGCTGACATAGCTGATCTTACGAGGAATGTTTCAGGACTTCTCCTGGCGTTCCCATGCACGGTGGCACTATCAGAAGACCTATTCGTCGGCGGCGACGGCGAGCCCAGTGACCTGCGATGTGCCGCCGGCTGCGCTCGGAACGACACCTGTCGGGGCTTCAGCCTGAAGCCCGAAGCCCGGCTCACTCCCTCCGCGGTCAACTCCGAGCGATGCCAGTACTGGGACAGCCTGCCGACTGGCAGGACACTGTGGAAGAGGGTCAGGCCGGCTGGGAGTACCACCATGCCCCCTGCAGTGTCCACCACAGTCCAAGCGACCTCGGTAACCACGAAGACCACCGATACTACATCAATCGGCACTTCTCCAACGATCTCTGCTATCACCTCAGAGCCGGCTGCATCCACTATGCTGACACCGCTTACAACCAGGGCTAACGCAATGTATACTACACAGGGAGACCCCGCTACCACCACCAACTCGGCTGATGTCGTCTCCACTCAGTCTGCATCCACTACGCTGACAACCAGGGCTAGCGCAATATATACTACACAGGGAGACCCCGCTACCACCACCAACTCGGCTGATGTCGCCTCCACTCAGTGCACGACTGAATCGGCCAATCTAAATGGTGGAGTTTCCACCTCAGCTGTATCAGCTACGTCCACGCAGTCTGCCGCCGAGAGCACCGACACCTCCAACATATCAAACACGGAGGCAGCGACTTCTCCCACACAATCCCACGCCGAAAATTCCGCAACTACAGGCGAACCTTCAGCCTCCCCCACCACCGCTGTCGCTACCACGACATCCACTACATCCACTACCTCGACAACCACCTCGGCTGCCGAGGCAACAGCGAGCACCGCCAATCCGCGCCTGTGGAAGGAGAACGCCACTGCACCGGCGTGTCCGTCCGAGTCTCCGCCTATCAGCATCGACGCCGTGGAGGAGATCGTATTGGACGGGGAGAACCAGCTGCTGATGGTGGCCGCCAACGGCTCAGTGCTGTCGGGGCGAGTGCAGGAGACCGGGATCTGCCTGCTCAGCTCCGTGCCGGCCAGCCAGGTGTTCCTGGCGCAGACGGACGCCGAGAGGGCCTGCCAACGTCCGACCTGCATGAGCTACTCGGCGACCAAGAACGTGATTCGTCTTTCATCCAGCACGGCGTCATGGTGCAAATGCTTCGACGTCAATAAGTCGCAGTCGCCTCCCTTTCATCCACGATGCACTGTCTGCCACGAACGAAATGGTCAGGGCTGCCAGATCTCTTTCACTGTGCTTGAAAACGGAAGAGAGGCGAGGGGTGGCCATGTCGAGGGGAGTTTTGTGTTTCGGCGGAAACACGGTGAGGTCAATGTAGACGCGAAACTTCGGGCCCATTTGGGTGAATTATTGGAGCAAGCCCAGTCTTATCACAGGTGAGTCAGGACACGCGGAATCCGTTCGACAGCGTGGTGATTTCCACCTCCAGTGTGACTGATTTCGGTAGTCTTTGATGACTGTGCGCCAATAACTGCACACACTTTAACGCTCGCCTCCGGGAGTCGGGCGGCCCGTGGCTGAAGCGAAGTCGGGTAGGTGGACGTAACATAACAGCAGGGAAACTACACATGGGAACTACCAGAGCTGGCCTGTATTCCGTTGTTTAAGTTTTTTTGTTGTTGTTTCTCTCCTGTTTGTCTTTACAAGCGATGAAAGACGGTGGGTTGGGTTTATGGCGTCTTACGCTACATCGATCGTCTTTCCTTTCCGTGTTATCGTTTTCTATCACGGCGGCATCTCGTATTATTGCCTCGTATCATCTTTTTCTCGTGCCTCGTATATCTCGTATCATCATTTTCTATGACGGCGGTAGGTGCCACGTAACTGCTGATCACTAAGGACGTATTCCGGCACGTGTTCCGGCAAGGGGGTGGGGGTGCCGGCTACTATTCGAGGCATTTCTTTCCATTTCTTTCCATGCATTCCATGCAATGCCAGAGGGTTAATTTTAAATTCCGCAGGTTGAGGGGTGCACGGTTCCCCAGTCCTCTCTCCCCGTTCCGGTGCCTATGCTTCTGATCATTGGACCAATCTCGTTACCCTGATTCTCCCCCTCACGGTCGTTGTAGCCATGTCATATCCCATGTCCCTTTTCTCCTCTCTGGCTTTGAAACTGTGGTGTTCTTTAAACCAATATTCTACCAACTAACTCGGACACACACACACATATACACACATACTTTGATAACAATAATTCATGCTCTAAAATATTTCTCCCGATCATTGCTCACGTTATATTAGGTTCGGAAGGGTGAGGTAACCCGCACTGGTAAGGTAGCGGCTTCACCAGCTTTGGACACTCTTTACATTTGCCAGTGGTGTATCATGGAAAGAAGCCATCTCAAAAAGATCGTTGCCACATTAACTTAACATACATTCGTACCCGTATGGGATTAACAAAAATGCTCCACATTTAGAGCGAATCTTCCACCTTGGTGAACGTTTCGAAAATATACTTGGCTACTCCCCAACGATTTGTGCTTGTGCTTTTCAACGTTTTCCCAGAATAAATTCCGAAAATTATGAAAGGCTCGGTCTTACCCCCAAACTTAACGGAGATCTGCTGTGGTGATATGATATGATACGATGCTGCCTTAATGCAGCGTTTTTAGTGGCAAGACTGCAGCTAATGTTACTCCCATATGTTAAAATCCAACAAATATAAAAGGGCTTGCCTCCCATTCATCTGAAGACAAGTTAACGAAAGCCACGAAGCAAAAAAAAGAAAAATCGTGAACAAAATGTCCTTGATAAATTGACACACTGACACATTCCACAGCTGTCTCAACGCATGCAATTATTCAGTTTTGTTACTGCTCTTATCCAACTCACTGAAGCTCACTGCATGACATGAGCATAGAAACTGTGTCAAGTTCTTACAGTTCCACGAAGGATCTAAGGCCCTATCTCGGTAGTTAAAACCTATGAAACAACTCTTGTTGCTTCGGCGCTTTCAAATATCGCGACAGAGGGATTAGAAGTAATGGTATGTCTGACATAAGTCACATCTTTATGAACTAGCCCGAGTGTCGCCAGTGCACAACTTCGTCCTGTAAATTTTGTGCTCTGGAACCCATCCATTTGAGTTTATCCGCAGTGCCAGTATAGAGGACACAGCAGCAGACGAAAATATTCGTTTCCATGGTAACGGTTATGGGTCGGTCTTTCCCACAGCCCAGCGACTGGAATGTCGGCTCTCTGGAACGACGACCGCAGCGGCACCATCGGCTACCTGGTCTTTGCCGGCGACCTGTTCTTCCTGGACGAGTTCGAGTGGCCAGCAGACAGCGTTCCTGCGATTGCCGACACGCTGATGGGGCCGTTCCGCCTGTGCGATAACCTGCGTAGCTGTGATGAAACCACAGACTAACGAGTATGTCCAGGTGCTTGGAAGGGCGTCGTCGGGGACGGGCAATGTGGGGGCTGGTCGGATTAGCGAGGCTGGCGGCGGGATTAACGAACGTTGTATGAACGGTCAACCTTGGAGTTAGTGGGGACATCTACCCCCTTTAGTTGCCGCAAGGCTCAAGTGATGCTCCCACTTGAGTCACCTGCGCACATTCCACGAAATGTACGCAACACTCAAGCTTCTACAGTGAAATTTCGCAGTCTTGATCCACTCCCCATTTTGGAAGCCGAAAATCTTGGCCTGATATTTAACCACTCCCTCAGCTGGCACTAACACATCTTAGCCGTTACCAATCTGCTTTGGAGTCCTCAGTGATCTGTGTCATCTGGGGAGCTATCAGTCACCCACCTTCATCTCCGTGCTGGTCGATGCTTTGGTCCTCTCGCCGATCCGGTACTGGATTTCGTCGTTCGGAAATGGAACGCAAAAAACGTCTTGAATAACCCGCGCCCGACCGTCGGTCGGCGCCATGCACGCCCGACTAGGGGGGCGGTTGACCTCCCCCGGCCATGAACGGTTGGTCGCACGATACAAATAAGCACACCGTTGGAAAGCTCAAGACGAGTAGAGCTCGAAACGTATCTCATTTTTAGTTTTGGATTATATGTAAGCCATTTTCGTCCTATGTATGTTTTGTCATAGCCGCCTTCATGACACCGAGAAATGGCCTGGATCTCAAAGGCTGTGACTAATAAAGTCTGGATAAAGGTACCAGCAGACAGGTAAAAGTCCACAGTTGCCGATACACGTCGAACTGCTCTGATTTGTTTAATATACACGCGGAAACGTTAAGTTAAAGACATGTTCGCAGCGCGATGTTCTCAACGCTGCAAGGCGGGTGCCGCCATCGAGGGCGATATAAAATTAACGGAAAGAGAAATTTTAACGTTCTTTTTATTTCGCAAAATATGTTGCCAAAAGTTGTTTGTTACGCCTAGGGGTTCTTGTACTGGTTTCTCGTGCTTAAATGTTGAAAACATTCGGTAGTTCAATCTACGCCAACTGGCGCAGCTTTATTTGCGATAGCCTGTTTGCTTCGAAAAATCGCAATTTTTTGAAATTTTTAATTTACTTCTGGTATTATTCCAACTGTCCGAGCCAGTTCTGCCATTTTCTACCCGATCTGAGTCGTTTATCGCCAATTTTGATGGCAGTGTATTTTGATTTATAACGGTTTTTCGTGACCTGACCTCAAGTCAGTAGTCGAGAGGTCATTGAAGCTTTGCTCAGTGACGGTGAATGGATGTTTGGATATCCCGACACCAAAATTATTTTCGTTATTTTTTTTTTAAAAAACGACGACGTATATTGAACACGCGCTTGGGCCTTAGGTCATGTCACCCGGACATTTCGAAAACCAATCGTTAGCGCATATGTCTGTATTCAGAATTTCTAACCCTTGGAAGTTTTATTATGATGTCATGTTTTGCGGAAAAGTTACAGGGCGCTAAATTTTTTTGAACATAGGTTTTCGATGACCTGACCTAGGTCAGACACCTTGCTTGACCTGGGATCAGAAATTTGGTAGAAGGTGCAAAATGGTCAAGCAAAACCGCAGCGCTGTTTGTTCGTTCCCTCGCAATCTCGGAAAAACCAAAAACCTCAGGGAGGCGGCCAACCCCAGTCAGGGACGGGTTAAAAAACTACTAATTACGCAGCTGTTCATTTTCGGTTGCCGAAGCAAATCTGACCGTGCTCTGGATCTGCTTGTGAGGCTGGGCTGGCTCATTCGAGGAACTTAGATTAATAGCGTTACACAAAATATGAATAATAAAGGCCCAAGTACTGAGCCCGCTGGGACGCCAATGTTGTGCTTCGAACTTCAAGGAACAGGCTGTTAATAATGACTAGTTTTTTTCTTGTAGGTGAATACGATTTCATCAGCTGATGAGTATTTCCGTTGTATCCCAACAAATTAACACTGCGCCACATTCGAAAATGTCATTTGACATACGATGGTGTAGATAGACCCAGGGAGTATTATGTATCGATCTCGCATGACATATGCACGATCTGGAAACACTTCCCCAGGGAAATATTAGCCCAGTATTGGCTGGTTAAAGAGAATGCTACACACTGGTCGATTTTTTCATGAGAATGTTTTGCCAGGTTATCTGA